>JAHRHJ020002498.1:0-11681 GCA_019776745.2 Taxus chinensis | reverse complement strand
CAAAATACACAAACATGCCACATGGATACACATGCACACGCACACGCAACCCATCAGGCACCACACAAACGAAACGACACACAAACGCATACCACACGAACATGACACAAAACATCAAATGACACAAGATACACACACACACTGAACAGGGCACCCAGACGACACGCAAACGCAAACAATAACTCATCACGCCCACGCACACGTACCACGCAACGCACAAGTACACTTGCCTACGCCAGCATGGCCACACGCACAGGTTTAAATACACGATCACCCACACGCACACAGACGAGCAGGAACAGACACTTACATGCCCATACACATGCACACGCATGTAAATGCACGCACACACACATGCACGCACACGCCCACACACACACAAACGCACATGCACACGCACACGCTCAGGCACACACACACGAACACACACATGCACATGGATACACATGCACACGCACATGCACACACTCAAGCGCACACACACACACACGCACATGCACACACTACAAGCGCGCACACACACACACGCACACGCACACGCACACACACGCACACGCACACAATGCATACACACGCACACGCATACGTGCACACACGAACAGGCACACAGACGCACACGCAAACGCAAACACGTACACTCGCTCGCCGCCCACGCTCACGCACACGTAAACGCACACGTACACACGCACAGGCTTAAATACACGATCATTCACACACACATAGACGAGCAGGAACAGACACTTACATGCCCATACACATGCACACGCACGTAAATGCACGCACACACACATGCACGCACACGCACACGCTTACACACGCACACGCACATGCACACGAAGATGCACACACACACGAAAATGCACTCGCACCACACATACAAACACACAAACATACAAACACACACACGCACACGCTTAGGCACACACACACACGGACACGCTCAAGCACACACACACGAACACGCAGATACACACGCACACTAACACACACACGCACACAAACATACACACGCACACGCATACACACACAACACACACACGAACAGGCACAACAGACTCACACGCAAAGGCACACGCACACATACACTCACACGCTTAAATACACGATCACCCACACGCACAAAGATGAGCAGGAATAGACACTTACACGCCCATACACATGCACACGCACGCAAATGCACACACACACACACATGTACGCACGCATGCAGATACACACGCACATGCTTACACACGCACACGCACATGCACACGCACACGAAAATACACATGCACACGCAGACAAACACACAAACACGAACATGCACATGCACACACATGAAAATACACACACACACACACATGCACACGCACATGCACACACACATGCACACCCGCACGCGTACACACACACGCACACACACATGCGCACACACACACACACACACACACTCACACACGCACACGCACACGCACACCCACACGCACATGCACACAAACACGCACATGCACGCACACGCTAACTCACACGCACACACAAACGCACACACACATGCACATGCACACGCACACGCACGCACGCACGCGCGCACACACACACACACACACACACAACACACACAGTTACGCACAAACAAACTCTTACAAGCACACACAAAAACTTGTGCACGAACGCATAACTACACACGTACGTACACACACACAAACGCACATACTCACGCACACACACACATACACACACACACCCACCCACCCTTACATACACCCACCCACCCACACACACACTCAAACACACACACACAAACGCACACGCACATGCACATGCACACACACACGCACTAAGGCACACGCACACACACACACCCACACATAGGCATACACGCACATGCACACTAAGACATGCACTCACACATTCACAAGTACACCGACACGCATGCACATGCAAACACAAACACATGCACACACACAAACATTCACACGTACGCACACGCACACGGACACGTAAACACATGCACACGCACACGCACACAAACACACATATGCACATGCACACGCAAACACACACACACACACATGAAAACACACACACACACACACACATCCACACGCACATGCATATGCACACACACAGATACACAAAGGCACACACGCACACGCACATGCGTACACACGCCCGTACCACTGCGCACACAGAGGCAATTGTGCGGACACCACACACACACCACATGCACGCACATGCACACACACACACACACGCACACGCACACGCACACCGCACATGATCATGCAAACGCACATGCATACACTCACACACACATGCACACGCACACGCACACAGATGAACACGCACGCACACACACACACATCCACACGGACACGCACATGCACATGCACACGCACACACATATGCACACAAAAAACGTACACGCACACACACATGCACACACACATGCACATACCCTTGCGCACACATAGGCGACTGTACGGACACGCACACGTGCACACATAGGCGACTGTATGGACATGCACACGCACATGAACACGCACAAACACATGAAAACACACATGCACATTCACGCACATGCACACGCACACGCACACGCACACATGCACATGAACACGCACATGCACACACACGCACAGGCACACGTACATGCGCACGCACACATGCACCCCTGCGCACACAGACGTGACTGTATAGACACACAAACGCGCACACACACACACGCACACACACACACACATATGCATACGCACACGCACACGCATGCAAATACACGCACACGCACATGCATGCAAATACACGCACACGCACATGCTCACGCAAACACACATGGACACGCACACGCATACACACATGCACATACGCACGGACACGCACACGCGTACGCGCACGCACATGCACATGCACACGTACACGAGCACGCACATGCACACGCACACGCACACGTACATGCAGACACACACGCACACGCACATGAACACACATACACACATGCACATACGCACGGACACACACAGGCGTACGCGCACGCACATGCACATGCACATGTACACGAGCACACACATGCACACGCACACGCACACGTACATGCAGACACACACGCACACGCACATGAACACACATACACACATGCACATGTACACGAACATGCACACACGCAAACGTACACACACACGCACATGCACACGCACACGCACAAGCACATGCACACGATGCACACACACACACGCACGCACATGCACATGCACATGTACATGCACACACAAACGATCATCCACACGTACAACGATAACCACGCACACACAAAAACACACACGAAAATACATGCACACACACGCAAATAGACACACATGCACACGCACAGGCACACGCACGCACACGATCACGCAAACACACACGTACACACACACACACACATGCACATGCACATGCACACGCACACCCGCACCCACACGTGCACACGCACACGCACACGCACACGCACACATGAACATTGACATGGACACGAACACAAACACGAACACGCTCAGGCACACACACACTAACACACACACGCACATGGATACACATGCACACGAACACGCACACGCTCAGGCACACACACACGAACACGCACACGCACACAAACATACACACACACACGCATACACACACACATGAACACGCACACACACGCACACGCAAATGCAACCACACACTCGCTCGCACCCACGCACACGCACATGTAAACGCACACGTACACTCACTCGCACCCATGCACACACACAGGCTTAAATACACGATCACCCACACGCACACAGACGAGCAGGAACAGACACTTACATGCCCATACACACGCACACACACGTAAATGCACGCACACAACACATGCACGCATGCATGCTGATACACACGCACACGCTTACACGCACACATGCACACGCACACACACGAAAATGCAAACGCACACGCATATAAACACACAAACACGCACACGCACATGCATACACACGCACACGACTCACACACACGCACACAAACATACACATGCACACGCATACACACACGACACACACGACACAGGCACACAAATGCACACCACAAACGCACACGCATACATACACTCTCACGCTTAAATACACAATCACCCACACGCACACAAACGAGCAGGAACAGAAACTTACATGCCCATACACACGCACACGCATGCACACACACATGCACACACGCATGCAGATACACACGCATCACGCTTACACACGCACACGCACACACACACGAATATGCACACACACACGAAAATGCACACGCACACGCATACAAACACACAAACACGAACACGCACATGCACACGCATGAAACACATACATACGCACACACACATGCATACACACATGCACACGCACATGCACATGCACACCCGCACACGCACACGCACACACACACGCACAGGCACATGCACACACACACACACGCACACTCACATGCACACGCACATGCACACGCACATGCATGCACACACTAACTCACATGCACACGCAAATGCACACACACATGCACATGCACACGTACATACACACGCGCATGCACGCACGCACGCACACGTATACACACACACACACAACACACATTTACTTACAAACAAACTCATGCACGCACACACGAAAACTTGTGCACAAACCCATAACTACACACGAACACACGTACGTACGCACACACAAATGCACATACTCGCGCACGCACAAACATACACACACACACACACCCACCCTTACATACACCCACCCACCCACACACACACACAAATGCACATGCAAATGCACACGCGCACACACACGCACTAAGGCACACGCACGCATGCACACCCACACATAAGAATACACGCACATGCACACTAAGATATGCATGCACACATTCACAAGTACACCGACACGCATGCACACGCAAACACAAACACATGCACACACACATACATTCACACGCACGCACATGCACACGGACACGTACACACACGCACACACACACGCACACGAACACGCACATGCACACGGACACGTACACACACGCACACGAACACGCACATGAACACGCACACGCACACACACACACACATGAACACACACACACACACATGCACACACACATCCACACGCACATGCACATGCACACAGATAGATACACAAAGGCACACGCACATGGACATACACACGCACACGCACACGTGTACGCACGCCCGTACCCCTGCGCACATAGAGGTAATTGTACGGACACACACACATGCACATGCACATGCACACGCACACAGATGAACACGCACGCACACACACACACACAAACACATCCACATGCACACGCACACACACGCACACACACACACGCACATGCACATGCACATGCACACACATACGCACACACACATGCACACGCACATGCACATGCGCACACATGCACGCACCCTTGTGCACACAGAGGTGACTCTACGGACACGCACATGCACACAGATGAACACGCACGCACACACGCACGCACACACACACACATCCACACACACATGCACACACACACACAAAAGCATATGCACATGCACACGCACACACATACGCACACAAAAACGTACACGCACACACACATGCACATGCACATGCACATGCGCACACACGCACGCACCCTTGCGCACAAAGAGGCGACTGTACGGACACGCACACGCACATGCACACGAACACGCACACACACATGAAAACGCACATGCACATTCACGAACACACTCACGCACATGCACATGCACACGCACACGCACACACGCACACGAACACGCACATGCACACACATGCACACGCACACGCACATGCACATGCTCACGCACACGCACACGCACACGTACACGCGCACGCACACATGCACCCCTGCGCACACAGACGTGATTGTATAGACACACAAATGCGCACACACGTAGACGCGCACGCACACATGCACCCCTGCACACACAAACGTGACTGTATAGACACACAAACGCGCACACACGCACACGCACACACGCAGACACACACACACACACACACACACACGCATGCAAATACACGCACACGCATGCAAATACACGCATGCAAATACACGCACACGCACATGCTCACGCAAACACACATGCACATGCACACGCATAGACACATGCACATACGCATGGACACGCACACGCGTACGCGTACGCACACGCACAGGCACATGCAGACACACACGCACACGCACATGTAGACACACACGCACACACACACTAACACATATACACACACATGCACACATACACAACATGCACACGCGTAAACATACACACACACGCACACGCACACGCACACGAGCACGCACACACACGCACTCACACGCACACGAACACACACATGCATAAGCATATGAAATAGCACACGCAGACGCACACGAACACACACACATGCACACACAAACGCACATGCACACTTGCACGCGCTCACGCACACGTGCACACGTGCATGCACACGCACACTCAGACGCACACGAACACTCACACGCACACACACACTCACTCGTACTTACACGCGCACGTGCAAAAGCACGCGCATATGCACATACACACATACGTATACGCACACACCCGCACATGCCCCACACACAAACGCACACTCACACGCACACCGCACTATGCACACGCACAGCGCATACAGACACATGCACATGCACACACACACATGCACACGGTCACACACATGCGCACACAAATGCAGCATGCACACGCACACGATCCACGCAACACGGACACGAACACACATCACATGCATGCAAATTCACGTACACACACACGCACATGCACACGCTTACACATGCACACGCACACGCATACAAACACACAAACATGAACACACACACGCACGTGCACATGTACACATGCATGCATGCACGCACTCTTACGCACACAGACGTGACTGTATAGACACACAAACGCACACACACACACATGCACATGCACATGCATACGCACACGCACATGCACAAGCGCGCGCGCGCGCACACACACACACACACGATCACTCACACGCACATGTGACATTCACATGCGCATGAAAACTTAAACGCACACGACACAAACACACACTCGCACTTGCACACATACACGCACACACAGCACGCACATGCACACGCACAGGCACACGAACACGCACACGCACGCCCATAGGCACACGCACACGCATGCACCCACACAGACACATGCACAAGCACAAGCACATGCAAACGAGCACGCAAACACGCACACGCACACGCATAAGTACACGCACATATAGACAATGCACACACTAACGCACATGCACAATGCAGAACGCACACACACTTGCACATGCACACGTACAGATGCACAGGCGCACGTAAATACATGCACACACATGTAAATACACGGGACAGTCACTCACACACACACGCAAACGCATACGCACACGCACACACACACGCACACCCGCAAGCGTACGTACACGCACACGCACACAAATGCAGACACGAACACAAATACACATGCACACGCACACGTACACGAACATGCACACACGCAAATGCACATGCACACGCACATGCACACGCGCACACGCACACTCACTATAGGCACACGCACGCACGCACACCCACACATAAGAATACATGCACATGCACACTACACACATGCATGCACACATTCACACAGTACACCGATCATCCACACGCACACAGACAAGCACACACACACACACACTTACATACAAGCACAGACGCACACACATGCAGATACACACGCTCACGCAAACACACACGCACACGCACACGTACACACACATGCATATGCACATGCACCCGCACACGCACATGCACACGAACACCCGCACCCGCACACACACACGCACACGCACATGAACACAGACACAGACACGAACACACATACACACACATACACACTCGAACATGCACATGTACACAAACATGCACACGTCCAAACGTACACGCACATACACACACACAAGCACATTCACACAAGCACACACACACACACACACACACATGCAAATGCACACTCACACGCACACACTTGCACATGCACGCACGCACACACACACACGAACACGCACACGCACACGCACATGTACATGCACACATGCACACGCACATGCACATGCACACGTACATGCGCACGCATGCACATACCCACACATGCGCACACATACGTGATTGTACAGACACACAAACACACACATGACTATATAAACACAAAAACACACACTTGCACACACATAGACGTTCAAGCATGAAAACTTACCCGCACACACAAACACACACGCACATACGCACATACACACACAAGCACATTCACACAAGCACACACACACACACATGCACACGCACACGCAAATGCACACTCACACGTGCATGCGAACACACACACACACACGAACACGCACACACACGCTCACGCACATGCACACACGCACAAGCACACGCACATGCACATGTACACGTATACCCCTGCGCACACATACGTGACTATACAGACACACAAACACACACACACGAATAGACGTTCAAGCATGAAAACTTACCCGCACACACAAACACACACGCACATACGCACATATACGCACACACACATGCACACGAACACAAACACGCACACACACACACACACACACACACATGCACATGCACGCGAGGACATATACACGCAAGGGAACGCACACACACACACATGCTGACGCGCACATGCACAAGCAAGCCCACAGGAACGTGATTGCACAGGCACACAAATGCACACACACGTCACACGCACACGCACACGCACATGCACCCCTGCACACACAAACGTGCACACGTAAATGCTCACACGTAAATGCACACGCACATGTACACATACACAATCATCCACACTCACACAGACGATCATGCAAACACACTTACATGTACACATAGACGCACATGCATGCAAATACACACATACACATGCGCACACACATGCACATGCTCACACAAACTTACATGCACACGCACACGCACACACACCCACCCTATGCACACACGCGCATAGGCACATGCACACACACACGTACACGCACACGCACACGCATATGCACGTGCACATGCACACACATGCGCACACGCACATGCACACGCACACGCACACGGACATGAACATGAACATGGACATGAACACACATACACATGCACACACACATGAACACGGACATGTACATGAACATGCACACACACAAATGCACATGCACACCAAAATGCACATGCACACGAACACGCAAAAGCACAAACATGCACACGCACACGAATATGCACACGCATAAGCATACGAAATGGCACACGTAGACACACACATGCACACACAAACGCACATGCACACTTGCACGCGCACACGCACACGCGCACACTCACACGCGCACATGCGCATGCGCATGCACACTCAAACGCACACGAACACTCGCACGAACACACAAACACTCGCACTTGCACATATATGCAAAAGCACGCACATATGCACACGTGCAGACACACACACATATGCACACGCGCACACACACACACACACACACACACACTATGCACACGCACAGCGCATAGCACACACGCGAGACGGACATACGCACACGCACACGCACATGCACACGCACACACATGCGCACACACACGCACACGCACACGCACACGAACACGAACACGGACACGAACACACATACACATGCACATGCACACGAACACGGACATGTACACGAACATGCACACACACAAACGCACATGCACACGAAAACGCACACGCACACGAACACGCAAAAGCACACACATGCACACACACAGGAACACGCACACGCACAAGCATACGTAAATGGCACACGTAAACACACGCACATATGCATGCATATAGACAAGCACATGCACACACACACGCACACACACACACACACACACGCACATGCGCACAGCGTACCATGCGCACGCACACACAAACGCACACGAACACGATCGCACATGAACATGCACACTTGCACGCACATTGCCCACACGTACGTGCAAAAGCATGTACATACGCACATGCACACGCTCACGCGCACACACACACGGAAATGCACATGCACATGCACATGGATACACACGCACACACGCGACACCGACTAATACACGTATGCACACACAGGCACACTGACGCGTACGCACACGCACACGCATACACACAACACACGCACACACACATACACACGCACACGGACATACACACATACACAATGACCCATAGGCACACCAGACGAGCACGTACGCAAACTTCCACACACACACACTCGCTCGCGCCCACGCACATGCACACGCAAACGCACATGTACACTTGCTCACGCCCATGCACACGCACAGGCTTAAATACATGATCACCCACATGCACACAGATAAGCAGGAACAAACACTTACATGCACACATACACACGCACATGCACACGTAAATGCACAGGCACACACACATGCACGCACAGACATGCACATGGATACACACGCACACGCACACGCACACGCTCAGGCACACACACACGAACACGCACATGCACACGCATACACACGCACATGCACACAAACATACAAATGCACACGCATACACACACACACGAACAGGCACATAGACCCACACGCAAATGCAAACATACACTCGCTCACGCCCACGCACACGTACATGCAAACACACACGTACACTTGCTCACGCCATGATGACACGCGAGCGGCACACGCACAGCGGGTAAATACAGATCACACCACACGACCCAGACGACAGGCACAGACACTTAATGTACCAACCACATGCACATAGACAGTAAATGCACGCACAAACTGCACGCACACGCCCACACACACACAAAGGCACAGGAACACGCAACGCTTAGCACCCACACATGAACACAAACATGCACATGGAACACATGCACAAGCACATGCACACACTCAAGCGAACACACACACACACGGACTGCCACACACTCAAGCGCACACACACAACACGCACACGCACCACGCATACCACACGCACATGGCACATAAACCATTACACACCGCACAGCATAAACAACACACGACCAGGCACACAGACGCACAGCAAATGCAAAAACACACCGCTCGCGCCCAGCACTCGCACAAGTAAAAAGCACACGTACACAGACGGTACATACACGAGCACCACCGCACACACACGAGCAGAAAGACACTTACATGCCCAACCACTGCAACACGCACGTAAATGCACGCACACACACATGCCACGCACACGCACACGCTTAAACAAAGCACACGACATGCACCGAACATTGCACAACACAACAAGAAAAGCCACACGCACCGCATACAAACAACACAAACATACAACACACACACGCAACGATCAGGCACAACCACGGAACGCTCAAGCAAACACACCACGAACACGACACGCACATGCATTACACCGAACATTGAACACACACACGCACACAACCATAACAGGCACACTCACCACCACAACCACGAACAGGCACACCAGACGCACACGCAAAGGCACCGCACACATACACTCACACGCTTAAATACCGAAATTTTCACCACACGCACAAGACGGCAGGAATAAACACTTACCACGCCATACACATGAACCACGCACGAAAAGTGCACAAATCAACATGTACGACGGTATGCAGCTACACACGCAAATGCTTACACACGCA
>JAHRHJ020002508.1:0-298563 GCA_019776745.2 Taxus chinensis | reverse complement strand
GTGGCTGAACCGGTGTGATGTGGTCCCAACCGCTCTTCTCTGATCAGATCATTCTGTAATTGCTGGTGGACGTTCATCTGTCTCTGCTCTTCTGGAATATGAGTCAACATATTTGCATTGTGATGCAACACTCCAGAATTGGCTTCTCCTTCGCTTAAACCCTAGAAAACTCAAATGTGGAGAGATTAAGTCATATACTAAGCCTGGACCTACCTCCTATACCATATTGCGGTAAAGTGCTGCACTACATATTAAAAGAATCAGACCCCTTTCGTTCTCCCAAAACGAGTGTTCGTGCTCCGTTTGTAATCGTACTTATATGGTCAATCGATCCTACTTATATTGTTAGTCCAAAAAGTATTAATAGAATAAAATAATAATAAAAGGTTGATTTCTATTATTGGGTGCCAAAGTTAGAATAAAGAGAGCGCCAAAGTTAGAGAGGGCAGCATGAATACCAAAATGGATAAAATATTTTGAAATATGTTTAATCCTATTTGTAGGATGAGGCACCAACATGGAGAAATTTATTACTTTTAATTGTTCAAAGATCATGCATGTAAATCTAAAAGGGGGGGCGCCCACTTAAGGAGAGTGTTTGGAAGTTATAAAAACAGATTTGGGGTTCATTATACAAACATCTTGGAAATTTATGAGGTATGTTCTTTGTCTGCAATTAGCTTCTGTTTTTGCAACAACAATAGAGGACGAAATCTCTCATTTGCATCCAGATTTGAGGATGGAATCCCTCACTTCTGAGATGGGCAATTCCATTCAGGGTTTGCAGTGGTCATTCAAGGTTCAAGTGTTCCGCCATCAGGGCATTATGCTGCTTCATCAAAGCATGAATTCTCAGGGACTTGGCCAATTCCTTCTCCAAGAGATCACCCGCCCCTTACAAGAGATGGAAAGTTGAATCCAGATCAAAATATCTTGTTCCTCCTGGCCCCCGAGCTGTAGTTCCTCATTGTTCGACCACTCTAGACATTCCCTCTCAATCTATTCCCAACAAGTCTACCCTTCACAAGGGGAAAGGGAAGATGACATTTTTTCCAGTGGCTTGGATCTTTTAGACTAGGTGTCTTCCCACTATAAGAAAATTGAGCTAGAGAAAATCATGAACAGTCCAAGAAAGACTCTTGAGTCATTGATGGATATGGGGATGTATCGGGATTGAACAAGATCCTTAGTGTTTATCCAGACAACACAGGGCTATAATGAATTCACATTGAGGAAGAACATGCTGCTAAACAAACTGCCTCTAGTTGGAGGGGGTTTTTAAGGAGTAAAGGATTTTTGAATGTTGTGTTTTATCTTTTATAAACTTATTTTCTCATATGTAGACAAATTTTCCTCCACGGGCTAGGGCCCCTATAGAATCCCCATTTTGATTTCTATCTGAGACTTTAGCTTGCTCATTAATTTTATATCTGAATCTTCACTCTTTGTTAAGCAACTCTTTTTTGTTCCTACGTTGAGAACTCTCTGGCTTAATATCAACACTCTTTATGAAAAGAAACACAGCTACGCATCTAATGATTCCAAATCATGTATCTGCCTCATCCCTCTAATGTACTATGTTATTTTACACCTTTTGTAGCTCATCTGGATGACACGACCTATTTCATTGTGATTCACGACTTGCCTCATATTGTCCACTTAGTTCACGACACTAATTTAAAATTACGCAACTTTGAAAACTTATCCTCGAGATATCTTCATTGTTCTATGGAGAATTCCTTCCTTTCGCGGGCCTATTCTCTTTTCAAAATGTGCCTAGGTTACACGTGGAGATATTCACACTCTCCCTCTTGCTTTTACTTTTCAGCTCGCTAGGAATGCCCTGCAGCGCATAAGCCACGTGGTGGGTGCTCGCAACTTGGGGGTTCATGATTTCCTATGCTTCCTCAAAGGCGCGTTGGGGAGATAAGTGGACACCTTCCCTTTCTTCTGCGGGGATAGTCTTTTCCTTAGTGGCTTCCAAATTTTTGTTCTTGACTATCCACCAAGTCATAGAAGTCTTTTGCAGCCTGTAATTTATTCTTAGGACAACTGAGGTGACATTCGAAAGGGGAAAAAATTAGAGGGGTTTCCCATTGATGACTTACTATTACGAATCTTGACCATAAAAGAGGATTTTCACAACACAGAGACCGGATTCAACATAATCTCAGTCATGAATTTGCCCCTTTAACATATACACATTTTAAAACATTCAATCAGACACGAGGACTTTTGAAAGCAACTCTCAAGGAAAAGGGGCGAGATTATATGAGCTCCAACACCATGGACGATAAAAATTACCTTTAGCATCAAGATGGACATACAATAATAAAAAAATTAATGGGAAACCAACAATTTTGCATAGATATCAACATATTTTCTCCATGATAGACAACAATTCAAAATGGCACTAGATAAAAAATATGCAATTGATGGTGAACAAAAAGAACATGTGTCAACTTTCCATTATAATACCTAAAAAATGGAATAGGATTCACTTTCGAATACTTAAATGTAATAGATATTTGGAAAAGGCAGTCAAATAAGTACATACAAACAATAACTAGATGTTTTGCATCTACTCAAAAAGAAAATACTCATTTGGAAATTTTTCATCATCTCATGAAGTCGTTGTTATCTTCAGGGACCTTGATGGCCAAAGGAGAGATGACTCTCTGCAAAGCTTGTCACTGTTTTGAAATCCCTGCACATTAGCATACATTTCTTGACAAGGGAACTATCTGAAATTGTTATAAGAGTAATGATTACTTAAAGAGGTCATTAATAAATGGGAAATCAACACAGAAGTCTATAAAATGAATGGTTTATATTCCCATCAGGTGTAGGTAGTACATGTACGTGCAACGTGTATAATCGGCACTAGGACCACGTGGAAGGTGACTAATGCCTATGCTACACTTATTCAACATTAAAATTTTTTTCCTTTTGTATTTCCATTGTGATGATGACCCAAAGTAAACTTAGCATCCAATGCTCGACCTGACCTATGAAACATGAAACTTAACACTTGTCGTGGATGTTGATGAAGATGTGAACAGTTATGATTTTGCTAGTGCATGGAGATTGATATGGCTAAAGACGTGGACGGGAAAAAGATGTTGACACATGTGGACGGTCTAACTTCCATAGTACTGGACATTGATATGGACATTAGATGGTAGATGAGGATTAAATTTTTTCCGTCAGGGCTCCACCCTCGCATATTTTCCCATTAGTAAACATGCATTTCAACCTAAAAGTACAATCTACCTTTCATCATAGAGCTGATGAACCAAAACAACTTTTTATTTATCGTTTTACAAATACAGAAGTCTATAAAATGAATGGTTTTCATTCTTTTCGAGTGTAGGAAGCACATGCACGTGTAACATGTATAATCGGCAATAGGACCGAGAGATGGAGAATTTCTCAAAATGAGCAAAATAGAGATTTAATTAGCACTAGGGCACAGATTTTGCTATCTCTTCGAACCTTCAACTTGGATTAAATACTTTAGGAGGGTGAGAGCTCAAAATTTTGAGTTTAACTTGGAAAACAAAAAGCGGTTTTCGGGAGACAACAAATTCTCTTTTGAATACTTAAATGTAATAGATATTTGTAAAATGTAGTCAAACAAGTACATACAAACATTAACTAGACGTTTTGAATCTACTCAGAAAGAAAATACGCATTTGGAACTTTTTCATCATCTCACGAAGTCGTTGTTATCTTTAGGGACCTTGGTGGCCATATGAGAGATGATTCTAGTGCAAATCTTGTCACCATTTTGAAATCCATGCACATTAGCATACATTTCTTGACAAAGGAACTATCTGAAATTTTTATAAGAGTAATGCTTACTTAAAGAGGTCATCAATAAATGGGAAATCAATACAGAAGTCTATAAAATGAATGGTTTCTATTCTCATTGGGTGTAGGTATTACATGCACGTGCAACATTTATAATCAGCAGTAGGACCACGTGGAAGGTGACTAATGCTTATGCGACACTTATTCAACATTAAAAATTTTTCCTTTCGTATTTCCATTGTGATGATGACCCAAAGTAAACTTAGCATCCAATGCTCGATCCGACTTGTGAAACATGAAACTTAACACTGTCATGGATGTTGATGAAGACTTGAACATTTATGATTTCGCTAGTGCATGGAGATTGATATGGCTAAAGAAGTGGATGTGAAAAAGATGTTGACACACATGGACAGTCTAACTTCCATAGTACTGGACATTGATATGGACATTAGATGGTAGGTGAGGATTAAATTTTTTCTGTCAGAGCTCCATCCCCACAAATTTTCCCATTATAAACATGCATTTCGGCCTAAAAGTGCAATCTAGCTTTCATCATAGAGCTAACGAACCAAAACAACTTTTTATTTATCATTTTATAAATACAGAAGACTATTAAATGAATGGTTTCCATTCTTGTCGAGTGTAGGCAGCACATGCACGTGCAACATGTATAATCGGCAATAGGACCATGCGGAAGGTGACTAATGCTTATGCGACACTTATTCAACCTTAAAATTTTTTCCTTTCATATTTCCACTGTGATGATGACCCAAAGTCAACTTACCATCCAATGCTCGACCCGACCTGTGAAACATGGAACTTAACACTATCGTGGACATTGACAAAGACGTAGACGGTTATGATTTCGCTTGTGCATGGACATCGATATGGCCAAAGTCATGGACAGGTGGAAGATGTTGACACACGTGGACGGTCTCATTTCCATATTACTAGATGTTGTTACAGACATTACATGGTCGACGAGGATTACATTTTACCGTCTGAGCTCCGCCCCCCAGGATTTTCCCATAGTAAACATGCATTTCTCCCTAAAAATGCAATCTACCTTTCATCATAGAACTGACAAACCAAAACAACTTTTTATTTATCGTTTTATGAATATAGAAGTCTGTAAATGAATGCTTTCCATTCCTATTGGGTGTAGGCAGTACATGCACATGCAACATGTATAATCTGCAATAGGACCACGTGGAAGGTGAATAATGATTATACGACACGTATTCAACCTTAAACTTTTTTCCTTTCTTATTTCCATTATGAAGATGACCCAAAGTCAACTTAGCATCCAATGCTCGATCCGACCTATGAAACATGGAAATTAACACTGCCCTCATAGACGTTGATGAAGACGTGGATGGATAAAATTTCGCTAGTGCATGGACGTCGATATGGCCTGAAGATGTGGATGGGCGGAAGATGTTGACAAATGCTGACGGTTTGATTTCAAAAGTACTAGACGTTGATACAAACATTACATGGTTGCCCAGGATTAAATTTTTCTGTCATGGCTCTGCTTCCTGGATTTTCCCATTGTAAACATGAAATTTGGCTTAAAAATGCAATCTGCCATTCATCATAGAGCTGATGATCCACAACAACTTTTTAGTTATCATTTTATAAAAGTATTATATAATTGCTAAATGTTAAAATGGCTAATTGTTTTAACTAAAACACTTAGAAGCCGCATTTTCAATTTAAAAGAAAAACAAACTAAAAGTATGAATTAAGAGTAAAATAAGACATTCCAATTTTTTTAATTGCATTTTTCCTGCCATTAAGCAAGTGAAGACTAACCATAGGAAGTAATAAAAAGCTTAAATTCTCAAAATTTCTAATCCCCTTCCGTCTTTGGAGAATACAAAAATATTACGCCAAGCACTTGAATATAATGAAGTGGACGGTCAGATTTTCGTAGTACCGAAAGTGGTCGGCGATGATTAAGTTTTGCTAAACAGTTCACGGGGGGAAATTGAGAAGCCAAGTGGATACCTAAACAACATACTTCGACTGATCACAGCCAAAATGATGTCCATCATCGGTTATGGGGAGAGACACCAATAGTGGTGCACCCTATGTTAGGGGGCCCACAAAATAAATTCTATAAAATGTGGGAACGATCCAGCACGCAAGATTTTTTTAAATTACATAATTTTTTTGAGTGTTGAATTGGAGGGAAAGATATATTTTGATTTCTTCAAAATAGTAAATTTTAGTTACACTTACATTTTGATTGGGACCCATATTTGATCATGGGTGATAATTTGGACATTTAAAATTTTAAAAAGGCAAATCTTATGTCAGGATATGATTGGGTGTTGTCATGTCAAAAATGACTTCACCAGGACTTTTATGACAACTATTGGGTGTTGTGTATTCAAGACAAAATATCCACAATTAAGACAACGGTGTCTCTCCCCTATCAAGACGGTCAGATTTTCATAGTACTGAAGTTTTGCTCTCAGAGCCCCGTAGCGAAACGGTTCACGTGGGAAATTGAGAAGGCCGAGTGAGTACGAGCTTTCTTTTTAACCTACTTAGAAGTAGCTTCGTCGATTCATTCTGTGTAGAAATGGAGCCGCGTTTCATAAGTTTTGACGCTTCTCCCTACTTGAGAGTTTACTCTGATGGAAGTGTGGAACGCTTACCACCTCCAGACGATGTGCCCCCCGGGAATTCACCCGACGGAGAAGTGGCCTCCAAAGACGTCATTTTGGATGACAACACGGGGCTTTACGTGCGCATCTACCTTCCTCGCGGTATGGATAAGACCCACAAAATTCCTCTAGTCGTTTACCTTCACGGAGGGGGCTTCTGCATACAGTCCCCGGCCACCGCAAGGTACCACGATTATCTGAATTTACTGGCCAAACAAGCCAACGTCATCTGCGTCTCTGTGAATTTCCGGAATGCACCGGAACACCGCCTCCCTGCCGCCTACGACGACTGCTTCAGCGTGCTCGAATGGCTGGAAACGGGACTCGATCCCTGGATCGAATCCCATGCGGATCTCGCAGCCTGCTTCGTGGCGGGCGACAGCGCGGGAGGAAACATCGTTCACCATGTGGGAACTCGCCACAAAGAATGGGAGCGCCTGCGTTTGGTGGGGGGCATTCTGGTTCACCCCTTCTTTGGTGGAGAAGAAATGATCGGGTGCGAGCGGAGCTCTCAAAACCAGGGATTGATGAAAAGGTGTGACGATATCTGGAAGTTGGTTCTGCCAGACGGGGCCAATAAAGATCACCCATTCTGCAACCCTCTTGCACACGGCTCTGCAACCTTTTCCAATCTTGTTTATTCGAGGATTGCTGTGTTTGTTGCGGAAAAGGAGATTTTTAAAGAGAGACATGTCTGTTATTACGAGGCGCTGAAGAAGGCGGGCAAAGATGCAGAGTTGATTGAGACGAAAGGCGAAAACCATGATTTCCATCTCTACACTCCTCATTCCGAGAATGCGCCCTTGATGATGAAGCAAATCTGTTATTTCCTACATTCATCTTCGTCAGTAATTAAAAAAGTGCAGCTTCCATCTATCGCAAAAAAATAGTGTTCTTTTGAAAAAGAGATCACAAATTTAAACTATGTAAAAAATAAGGTATAATATATATATATACCTTCTATTTAAAATAAGTTAAGTGCCCCCATGCAATAAACCGTAGGCAGAACATCCTAAGCTATAATACCAACTCTGTTTTGGTGGTGTTTTAAATTTCTGGATATGTTTGTTTTTAAGTTGAAGTTCAGTTATTCAGTGGACAGGGAGGATAAGTTACAACACACATTAATTTCGAATGATAGCAGCCCTGAGAGCGACAATGGCGGACGTCGATCCGGCTAATTATTGAGTGTAAGATTTGTTGTGTAACTGTTCCTGTCAAAACTGTAACGCCATGCTTTTTATTCAAGTAATATCTGTTTTTTCCGTTTAGACATGCTGCCGATTGAACGTACTGTATTTCTTCTATTGTTTTGATTAACGCTTCCGCACATGCTGCTAATGCAGATTGAAGGTGCAGAGCAGTGGATGTTTGAATGTTTATTATTTTTATTAACTTCGTGAGTTCATTGGTCGGGAACTAGGTGTTAAAATGATTTTAAAGTTTGGTAAGTATTCATTTGCGTTCGGAACTTGGAGCCTAATTAGTGTTGGATTTTGCAAGGCGTTTAGACGTTTTTAGTCATTTTAGATGTCAAAATACAGCCATTCTAAAAAAATGACTGTCATAGTTGACAGGTATATATATAATTTAAATGACAAAATGACATGTATATTCAAATTTTGACTGTCACTATATGTGTGTGCGCGTGCACGCACGGGTGTGTGAGAGAGAGTTAATAAATTAGGTTTTAAATAGCTATTACATATTTTATTGATTTTGATTTATAAATGGTTTTTTAATTTATTTTTAATCTGTTTGATTTCTTATAAATAAAAATTGGATAAGAAAGGTGAAATTTGAAGATACACAAGCCTAGAAGCTGGAAGTCGGAAATAAAACTCATTTTCTATATAATTGCAACTTTGCATTAGTAAGTCGTTTATATCATTTTCTTCAAATTTGTTTTTAAATTGTAATTTGATATTCTATTTTAATATTCTCATAAACTTTAATGATGTTTATGGATTTTCAAATTGTTTAGTGCAACATCAATTTTTTGGGAAAAAATGAATATGTGAAAAACTATGATATTGATTAGTACAATCTATTATCCACTGTTAAATAAAAGTCACATAACTATAAGAGAATATTAAAAAGAACACCAACATCCATATATAATTTAATTTATGTATTTTGTAATAGTTATTGTAAAAAAAAAAAATGACGTGCATATTAAATTTTAAACGCCAAATGACAACCATATAATTTTGTAGACCGCCAAACAATTTTACTATGGCATGTAACATTGATCGTCAAAATCCAGCACTGCTAAATAGGTACCATACCTAGATGAGCGTACCAATAAATGTGATATTATTTATGATTGCGAGTCTTTATAATAAAATTAAAAGGGCTCCATAGAAGTTTAACTTGTACCTAATATTGGTGTATTGCAAAGGGTAAATCATATGATAATATATTAACCTCAACAAAAATGGCGGTGTAAATTTAAATAAATGTTGTGTTGCAAGCACATTGATTGTGTGTGGATTTCGTTTTGATGAAATTGTAGATATCTTACAAAGAAATAGTACAATTATTCACAAAACAAAATGGCAGTATAGAAGCACACCACTATATGTCACATTAGCTCGTAGGTGTAGGAGCAGCTTATAAAAACATCAATACAAACATAAAAAATAAGTGGTCATTTAAGTGGCAATCAAGAAGAAGGAAGATATTTGTCATCCAATTTGCCCCAACCACCATTTGGAAGGTCAAGCCTTTAAGGCATGGGCTACTAGCTCGTGGTTGTCTTTTAAGTAACTTCAGTTGTGTCTTCATTTCCTTGTTCATAGCCTTTGGCTAGAGAACTACAAAGATAACCAAAGGGCATTTTTTGTAGAAGAAGGTAAAGCATTTTTGTTGCGTCATGGTGTTGGTCTGCCACAACCCCAAGATAAGGGTGTGGAGGAGAGTGACAACAAAGTAGAGAGCCCCACACTGACAACCAAATTAAATGTTAGGTGGGCCCTAGGAAATAATTGGAGTGGGCACCCTTCTCACAATTTTAATTCATATTTTTTGCTATCAAGTAAATAAATAAAAACTTACTACATTCTCGTATTTTGAAATTTGTGTTAGGCTCATGTAATAAATCACAAATTTAGACAAGTTATACAATAAGAATTAAAATGTCCTATAAAAGTATCATGTAAGGCTAAGAAATATTACATGGATGGAGATAACTAATTTGTGAGAAGTTCAAAATGGAGAAAATACAATTTGGTATTTAAGGTTACTTGTAGGTCTGAATTACCAATATCAAATGGGTGATAGGACTCAAATATGAAGCGAACACTATTGTTTCGTGAAGAAATACAAATTCTCATATAGCTCCCATGGTTTTGCAAGGAGCGGTATTTGGACCGGCGATATTAGTTCCTTCATTAAAAATAATAGGCATTCCCCAATAAAAAATAAGGAATACACAATAATATACTTCATTCCTTTAAATATAATCACCTCTATTTGATACACCATCAACATTATAAATAATACATAAACATTTTTTTAGAAAAAATTACACAATTGTATAATCTAGAGCTTATATACGCAGATAATGGGAAACAATACCAACAAAATCATATGAGGTCATAAATTTTCTAGATTTGTTTTACTTGCAATAATAGTATAATACCTTTTAATGTGAATACGTGCAAATTTATGTTATTATATAAGAATATGAATAAGTGTGTCAATTAATATTAAATCCTCGGATAAAATTTTCAAATGTTATATGTTGGTTCAAGGAAAACAAAGAGAATACATCAGAAAAAGGTAAAGAGGAAAATGTTGCAAGTGAGGTAAAACAAGATGCCCTTATTCTATCATTAGATAATATATTAGAATCTTGGGTTTTAGATTCTGGAGCTTCTTTCCATGTTACCCCTAATAAGGGTTATTTCAGAAATTATGTTCACAGTGATTTTGGACAAGTTTATTTAGGAGATGATGAGCAATGTAATATTACTGGTAAAGGTGATGTTCATCTAAAGCTGCAGGATGGAAATCCATGGGTATTGAAAGATGTGAGGCATGTGCCAAGCCTCAAGAGAAATCTAATATTCGTAGGGAAACTAGGTGAGTCTGGATGCATGGTTACATTCATAGCCGATTCTTGGAAGGTTACCAAGGGATCTCTTGTTGTGGCAAGAGGTAAGAAGGTAGGAACTTTATATCTGTCTACTTGTGTTACTAATTCCTTTTTTGTGCTATCTATTACAGATTCAGATGCAACCATGTGGCATAATCGACTAGGCCATATGAGTGAAAAAGAATGCAGATCCTAAAGGCTAAGGGTAAGTTATCATATTTGAAACAATTAGATCTTGAATTTTGTGAGCATTGCATATTTGGAAAGCAAAAGAGAGTGAGATTTCTTAAGGTTGGGTCAACAAAGAAGGAGCAGAAATTGGAGCTTGTACACTCAGATGTGTGGGGACTAGCTCAGGTAGCTTCTATTGGAGGATCCCAATATTATGTGACTTTCATTGATGATGCCACAAGGAAGGTATGGATTTATTGTATTAAGTGTAAATATGATGTTTTTGAGACTTTTAAAAGGTGGAAAGCCCTTGTGGAAAATAAAACAAATTTAAAATTAAAGTTCCTTAGATCTGACAATGGTGGTGAGTACTACAGCAAGGCTTTCAATGATTATTGTTCAATGAATGGAATATGAAGAGAAAGAATGGTTCCTAGAACTCCACAAGAGAATGGAGTTGCAAAAAAAATGAACAAAACAATCATGGAATGTGCTAGAAGCATGATGATACATGTCAGTGTGCCTTTGAAGTTTTGGGCAAAAGTAGTGGATACAATAGTGTACTTGATCAACCGTGGACCTTTAACAAGACTTGATGGTGGAATACCAAAAGAAGCTTGGTATGGAAAAGAGGTAATTTTTTCTTTTCTTAGAGTTTTTGGCTCAGAAGCTTTTGTGTATATTGATAGTGAAAATAGGAAGAAGTTGGATGATAAATATAAGAGATGTACTTTCATTGGTTATGGATCTGGTGATTTTGGATATCATTTTTGGGATTTAGAACATTCTAAGATTGTTAGGATTCGTGACATTGATTGGAATGAAAAAAGAATGTATAGGGATCAGGTTTTGGTACCTAAAAATGAATAGGTTGATGATATTTTGAAGGAAAATCAACTTTCAAATATAAAACAAACATCCGTAGACACCGGTGTCAATTTTACAGAAGCCGGTACCGGTCAAGCTAACCGGTATCGACAAATAGGATCGGTTCAGAATAGACAACTACTGGAACCGGTGTTGGTACTCCTCAAACCGATGGTGGTGAGGCAATCTAGTCAATCGACAGATAAAGGAACCACGATCAGCTACAGAACCTTGGTCGGTATCAAGAGGCTGGTGTCGGTCACTGAAAGAGATTGACAGGAACGTGCAATAGGCACAAAATGATCCCTAGACACCCCATATCTCAGTGAGAAGGTCACAAAGAGTAAGTATACCTCCAGAGAAATTTTCACCTTCATTTTCTTATTTATTATTGATTGATAGTGGTGAACTTGAAAGCTTTGAAGAATCAATGAAGGTAGATACCCACGTGCAATGGGAGCATGACATGGATGAGGAGATGGAATCCTTGGAACAAAATCAGATATGGGATTTGGTCAAGTTGCCAGCATGTAAGAAATCACTACAAAACAAATGGGTTTACAGGATCAAGGAAGAAGAGGGTGGACTGAAAAAGATACAAGGTGAAGGCTTGTGGTAAAGGGATTTGCACAGAAAGTAGGTATTGACTTTGATGAGATATTTTCTCTGGTAGTTAAGATGACTTTTATTTGTACTATTCTAAGTTTTGTTGCAACAGAAGATTTGCATTTATAACAGCTTGATGTTAAGACTACTTTTCTTCATGGTGATTTAGAGGAAGAGCTTTATATGTAGATGTCGCTTGGTTATGAAGTCAAGGGTAAGGAGAAAATTGTGTGTAGATTGAAAAAGATCCTATATGGGCTCAAACAAGCTCCAAGGAAATGGTATTTGAAATTTGATAGTTTTATGCATGAGCATGGTTATATGAGATGTGAATCTGACCATTATGTTTATTTTAAGAAGCTTGAAAATGGGAGCTATGTTATTTTGTTATTGTATGTGGATGATATGCTGATTGTAGGATCTAGTATGCAGGACATTGGTAAACTTAAATAAAAACTAGCTCACACATTTGCAATGAAGGATTTGGGAGTTGCTAAGAAAATCTTTGACATGCAAATTCACGAGACGATAAAAATAAGAATTTGTATTTGTCTTAAGCGGCTTATACCAATAAGGTGTTGGAAATTTTTAACATGCAGAACTCAAAACCTATTAGTACACATCTGGTTAGAAATTTCAAATTAGGCAAAGATCAATGTCCTTCATCACATGAGGAGGTTGAATACATGGTTCCCTATGCTTCAGCAGTAGGAAGTCTTATGTATGGCATAGTTTGTAATAGACCAGACATTACACATGCAGTGGGAGTTGTGAGCAGGTTTATGGCTAATCTAGGTGAATAACATTTGAAAACAATCCAATGGATTCTTAGGTATTTGAGAGGGACGTCCAACATGGAGTTATGCTATGGAGGGTCAGTTACTTCTTTATGCGACTATGTTGATTCAGATATGGCTGGAGATTTGGATGGCATGAGGATCACCACTGTATATGTTTTCACAGTAGGTGGAACAACATTTAAATGGATTTCAAGATTGCAGAAGGTTGTCACTTTGTCTACTATAGAGAAAAATTATGTTGTAGCTACAAAAGCTAGCAAGGAGATGATATGGATGAGTAGGTACATGGAAGAGTTGGGTAATGAGCAAGAGGATTACATATTATACAATGATAGTCATAGTGTGATCCATTTGGAAAATAACTCAGCATTGCATACAAGAACAAAACACATTCAGTTGAGGTATCACTTCATACGACAAGTGTTAGAGGATGGGCAACTGAAGTTAGAGAAAATCCATACGGATGAGAACCCTACGGATATGTTAACGAAGCCATTGGTAAAGAAGAAGTTGGAGCTTCACTCCACTTCTGTTGGTCTTCGAGTTTGAGACTTGATGAGGAAGAAATAGGACAAGGAAAAGCATCCAAGGATGGTGATGTATAGTACAATGCAACAATTGATTTTCAAGTGGGAGATTATTGAGTGTGGAGCTTAATTGCTTCACAGAAAGCTTGTTTTTACATGTTGTTGGATTTGAAAGTGACTGACATCAGTCAAGAAGTGACCGACATCGGTCAGACAATGATCGAAATCGATCAGGGGGTGACCAACATCGATCAGTTATTAACCAACATGGGTTAGAAAGTGACCGACATCGGTTAGGCAGTAACTGGCATCAGTCAACCTGTGTGACAGTGCTTTATTTTTTGACCGAGAATTAGAATAAATATTTTTTCTTTAAACATGATTTATTGATTGTAAAAACATAGTTAGTTACCTAGAATAGATATATATGCATGTATGCATTGTATGAGGGTATGAGAGAAGGAAATAACAATTGTTTGTATGTTAGTTTTCTTGGTGAGCAAGAAAGAGTAGACGAGTGAGGGAAAAATATTGAACATTATGTGAGGTGTTGGAAGACAGTAGATCTTCATTGTACTTCCTATGTAAAGCACTAAATAATAATTTTGGCTTGTTTCTTGGTGGACGTAGCCCACATTGGGTGAACCACATTAAATCTATTGTTATCTTTCTCTTGTTTATTTTCACATTCATTTCTTGTATGCTTTATCTGATTTTAAATCTGTGCAACAATGTTATATGGTTAAATCCCAACACAATATACAATCCCTTTCATCATCCTATGTCCCTGTTTTCCCTAATTCTGGTACTAAATAAGAGGAGATTCAACAGTACTTGTTTACTTTAGTAGGTACTCTATCATTGTCTTTACATTGGCCTAAAATCGGTCTTTCACCGATAAATGAATACAACATAGAAGGCTTGTTTTCAATGGATTTTCCGACTTTGTTTCCCATAGGTTCAACCATGCATGTTTAAACAACCTTGCATGAAAGATGCCCAACTTCATGAATACGGATTGCACCTGATCTATTACTTCGACAACCACTTTGATGACTACCCCATGATCAGGTATTTCTTACTCAACCTCATCATGTGTCATCATAGCCAAACTACTACTTCTGTCTTCATGAGACAATATATCATTCAAAACATTCTAGCAACTATAGGTGCACTATGAAAACACCTTCAAGATAATCCAAATGACTCCCTCCTACAAAATCTAATGTGGTTTGGAATGACACCTCGGGGAACAAGGTCTTTCTAATCGAAAAGTAGAGAAGAAGTTTCCCATATGATTGAATAACTAGGAACACAACCTTTGTTCTTCACTTTAAGTGCTACAGACACCAAATGGCCGAACCTACATAGTGTGATGCCCAGAACTAGACCTGTAGATCCTCATGAAGTAAAAAGATGGAGGAACCATAACATTTTCTCCAACCCTCATCGTGTTTCTGCGTACTTACACCAAAGATTCACAGTATTCTGCGAAGAGGTCTTCCAAAAATACTTGGGAGAAACAAACTATTGGTATAGGTAAGAATTGTCTCTTTCTTTCTTTCCTCTTCCACAAACCTTCCTCGTACTTATTCATCCCTTTCCAAGTACAAATGGAAACATATAGGATCCGTGCATGTACATGGGTTCCTTTGGCTTCAAAAGGCCCCAAACATGGAGACAATTGACTGGAGTGACATGTTTGCTATCAACCAAGTTAGAGAGTACTTCAAGAAATTTTTTTCCACATGGAACCCTTGTGCCATTTCATGCAGGTCAAAATACATTCACCTTTCACTCCACGATGATCCATACTTATTAAACACATCAGAAATATTGACAACCGACCCTCGTTTAGACTTAGAAGAAATTTTGAATCGTGTGCAAAGTCACACCAAATGCACTGAACATATGTGCCTGTGAAAAAAACAAAATGGGATGGAATGCAGGTACAAGGCACACTTGGAACTACTCGAACAATCATCACTAGGTCTCAACAATGCACAAAAATTCCAGTACATGCCAGCCATAAATGATGATAGAATAAACATCCACAACCCTACCATGTTGTCCATCTCGAGAGCCAATGTTGATTTCTAGCCCATACTCTCTAAGCATGCAGTCCTTAAAATATATTGCTAAATATGCTTCCAAGGCAAAGCAACGTTCCGAATCATACCACCAAATTCTCTCAAGGATATCTTTGACAGCCGATCCTGAGCAACTAGCCAAGGTAGCCTTCCGAAAAATGCTTACAGATAGTGTTGTCGATCATGACATGAGCGTGCAAGAAACATGTCACATGTTTCAAAAGTTTCCTCTTGTTCTTTGTATCCGATCCTTTGTTTCCTTAAATGATGGAAAGAAAATTTTACGCCAGATCTCTAACATAAATGATCTAGAATCCAAGCCAATTTTTTTTGAAAATGTACATGAAGCACCCTTCAAATATGGAATATGTTACACTTATTAAAGCCGTCAGAGTCTGGTCTTATAACAGGATATGAGCTGTGTCAAATAGAAGCAACACTCAACATATGTTATTGTACTCATCTCCCCCAAATTTTATTCCATCCCCAAAGATAATTCCCTTTCCTTTGAATTTTTATGCTGGAGAAAACTCCTCCTCTATAAACCTTTTCACAACATTCCAATAGACATTGGAACCACGACAGAACAAGTCATTTCTAATTGGGTATTATTGAAAGACATTTATCATCCTTGGCATGTCAAGCGCATCTCCGTAACAAATGATTCGTCTTCCTCCAATGACTCTCCTTGTGAAGATAAAATCTTAGGGCCCACTCCATTGCAAGTTGAATGGGAGATTTTATCCCAACTACATCCTACTAATTCCATGTGCCTTGACAACTTCAACATGTTAGGCCTTTGAGACTTTGATCTGCATCACAATTGGATCCACAATGATGTTCCTCTTTCTTTACATGAAATTGGCCCATCTTTCATTGATATGTGCAAGACCACTACAACTATCCCTTTCCAGATGCAAAATTCCACATTGAGCACTACACCTTTCTCTGTAGTACAACAACAAAATTTTGATACAATATTCAATCATTACAAGCAAGGAATGGTTTCACCCCCTCTGAAATTTATTATCCAAGGTACTATAGGCATAAGTAAATATTACCTCATAAACAATATCCACTTTGCATTGTCCTCAGCATACCCCGAACAAGCATCTCCCCTCTTTATTCTTGCTCCTATGAGAGTTGCAGCATTCAACATTTCTGCATCAACTATACATGTCACATTACACATTCCAGTAAAGGAAATCAAACTGCTCAAAGCCTGTTGATTTCCTCTCTTCAATAATCACTGCAACATGTTCATTACAATCTCATTAATGAGATGATCTTCATAGGCCCCAAACTCCTCGCCAAAATCGACTTTTTTCTTCATGAGGCCTTCCCTCACTTCAAATGTTCTGCTTTTGGTAATATATCCATCATTCTTGTTGGCAACCATGGCCAACTACCCCCTGTTAAGGATGTTCCACTCTATGACGGTCACTCATATGGAACAAACCTATTGTTTAGCTCCACAACATCTATCACGCTTACTATAATCTTTAGGCACCAAGGTTCGGATTATGCCGGAATTTCTTTTTGACAACTACTGCTAAATATCATAGATGGAATCCCACTACTCAAAAACTAGAAGACACTTATCCAACGAACAGACTCCCAGATATCTGGCGCTGATATTGCACCTTTCCTTCTAGCTCCACATTTGTTCGCAAGAAATGAACTTATCGATCAACACAATCTCAACATGTTGAAACCCCTCAACACTCTAATAGCGTGTTCCAATGTTGAGCTCACTAGGCTCAACAATTACGAGGATCATGATGAAGATCTGCTAGAACAAATAATTCTCCTATGTAAACAACAAAAGGTTATGCTCACCGCAAATTTATGGGTTGAAGCTGGCCTTGTGAACGGCTCCATTGTCACTAATTTTTATATCAGCTACACTCCTTCTTCGTCTCCTCCAACTCTACCACTTTTTGTTGTCATCGACTTCGAAAAATACAATGGCCCTCCTAAGAATCCACATAGCCCTACCCATGTTCCCATACCCCTAATCTTTAGAGGAAATCACAAACAACTTCCTTTAAAAATGGCCTGAGCACTTACAATCAACAAATCTCAAGGCCATACTTTACCTAAAACAACTATGGATATAGATTCTTTAGGATGACCTGGCCTTACTTTCACCACAATGTCCAGAGTCCCTTCCCTAAAAGACTTGCACATTTCACCTCCCTTCTCTTACGAACGCTACTCCAAAATGTCTCTTTCCCATCACCTCGTCAAAAAAATTTAGGAAGAGGAATCCCCTTTAAAAACTCTTCACTTCCCTGCTCTGTAATATAAGGTGCGCCAGTCCTTTTCCCCCCTCCTTCTGAGGACATATTCATTCACTATGTCATTCCTCATTCACTTCCTCTTGTACTTTCAGTTTTTCCATACTTTATAAATATATAGAGTGACTTTCAATGCTACTCTTTTGCCGCTTCTTTATTTCTCTCTCCACTCACTTTAAAAAAAGTTCATGCTTTCCCTAGGATCCCTTTCGGCATCCACATCACACGTTCTACCACGCAATTGTTAGTAGTTTATTACTATTAAAAATGCATATTATAAAAATATTAGAAGTTACGGGTGACCCAATATTTTTTTTGGAGTCTTGATTCTTTAATGAAAAAGAATAAAAATTTAGCGTAGATCACATTATATTTAACAAATCACAATATTTTTGTGCAAAAATAATATACAATATTTATAGAATTTATGAAATCATAAATCAAAATATGTAGTATTCGTGTTAAAACAAGATAATAGACTTATTTTAAAATAAAGAAGAAGAAAAATGAATATAAAAGCGATTTGAAAAAAAAAACTAAAAACCAAAAAAAATATTAGTAACAAAATTATATAGTCTCGAATTAGAACAAATTTAGTGGTTTCATATTTATAACAGAAAACCTAATGAACCTTTATATGTATACGCATTATTGATCCTTTCTTCCTACTTATTGGAAAGGATAAGATAATTATGCAGAACCAAATACTGGGAGTGGAACCTCTTGAGTCTTGCCACGGACATGTGACAGAGAAATGGACCGCGTAAATCCATGGCCGGACAAGAACGACGATGTACTTGCAAGATCGAACCGTCCATCGACATTGCGAAGACAAACAGAAATCCAATTGGAAGCCGCTGGAAGACAATGAAAGTCTATTTTACCTGTCAAATCTGACATCTGTTTCATTTCGGGAAGTGCGCGTGAAAGGCCACATACGGCCCCGCAGGCCTGGAAATATACAGGCTTGAAACCATGTAAGCATGTGTTCTAAAACATTGAACTTAAAAGCGGGATTCATCGAATGGGCATACTTCAATCTTCACATAGCTAAGGGCTGGGCTAGAAAAATCCTAGAAGTATCCGCACATGGAGTGATGGGCTCCGGAGATGCAGTACTTTTAATTATTGCAGAGTTTGAAATATGTGGCGCAGTATTATTGGATAAAATTCCACTAAAATACACCCACCCTAAAACTGTCAATTTCATTTGCACAGCATGATCTGAAAACAGTACAATTGATCATTGAAATTACATTCCAGGAAAGACTTTCGCTGCACTATCTCCTAGATCAAGCATCAAGCTATCATACGAATTACACAGTAGAAGACTCCCTAAGCATTGCTAAAGCGCGTATTTCCATCCTTCCAATGTGCCAATAGGTACATGTATACAATCGGCCTTACCCATATTGTGAGTTGTAAATCGAAATTTGATTTGACAGGCACAAATCATTTGACAATTCCAGGGCCCATACGGAGCCTACAAACTGTTTTCATCTGCCACTGCCACTGCCAAGCTACCGTCTGCAATCTCATTTCAAAAAAAGTTGTATAGACGGATTTTGAATATTTTTTCATTCGTCTGTATCTGTTTGAAAAATGCACACTCGCCAAATTTTATGCTGTATGTATCAAGTTTGACCGGTCAGAAACTGAAAGGCTATGGTATGTGATGTGTATGCAAAGGTAGACATTAAATCTGCCCGGATTAACAATCATCTAAGTACCTGAGGATAAACATTTGGTCAGGTCACTCCAATCTATTTTGGCAGAAATAATAAAGTGGAAAGAGTCTATTGTAGGTGCCCACTCTCCCAATCGAACCCCACCAATTGCATCGTGTATTAACAACGTACGTGGACAAAGATTAGCACACAGTCTCTTGCTATTTTTTTCCCCCCAAGTATCGTTACAAAATGATGAATTGATTCCCTGAAAAAAACATCTTCTTCATTCACGGATCTGTGATAATTTCCTTTGTAAGTTTGTAGTAAATATGGGATCCGTTGCGGAAATTGTATGCAAGAAGGAAAATACCTGTGGTGGAGCTTGGAACTGGCGCTCCAGCTTACCAGTATGAGGAGATTAAAGGCAGCGATCGGTGTGGCTCTGGAGGTAACCAATATAAGTATTCATTTTAAATGCAACTCGGGGTGTTTGAAGCTGCATTGGGAGCGAAAGGGGTAGGAAATAAACATGATTCGAAAGAAATCATTTTTGTTTTGTTTAGCAGCTACTTATGGTACAAGAGACACTACTACAAGGGGGGGTCATTTGAGACATTAATAGAGACAAAATTTGACCAAATTGTCTCAAATAGAGACAATAAAAAAGTTGTATATCGTCTCTCTTATTGTCTCAAAGCGGGTGTCTCTATTATATTGTCTCTCAAGAGACAATATAGATTGATACATCTTTTGTCTCTTGAGAGACAATATAATTTGTGTCTCTCTAGAGACAATATCATTTTCATCTCTCTAGAGACAATATCATTATTGTCTCCTTAGAGACAATACCGAAATACTAACATTTTGTCTCTCTTAGAGACAATACTAATTTCAATTTTTATTGTCTCTCTAGAGACGATATGAATTTAAAGAATGAAAAATATGAATTTTAAAACTACATAATAACCAAATATCATATAGTGCAATCAACGAAGTTACATATCATCTATGATGTCAGAGTGGTCTGGTAATTAATATTATAAATTAACAACAATTTGATTTAAATCTTGTGCCCAATAAATGGGTCCACAAATATTTTATTAATATCAAATAAGATAAAATACAAAAGGGTGTCTGAATTCTGTTAACCCTTGAAATACAATGATAAAATACAAAAGGGTGTCTGAATTCCGTTAACCCTTGATATACAATATTAACACCTTCTCTCCACCACCAACTTCAAGTGATCCATATGATTCCCTAGTGCTACTTTGAGGTTATTTTTCTTAACTTTAATTTTGAGCAACTTCCTTTTTGAGCAATTGCCTCTCCATCGGCAGCAGTCATCTTCATGTTCTTCACTTTGATTGTCTCAACTTTGATGCAATTCTCTACTATCGTTAGCAATGAAGGTGCATTGGATTCTAAGAAATTATGATCACATATTTTACTCCAATTCTGCCAAAAGTATTCACAAATTACATTTAAATTAGGACAATAATTAGTTTTTACTAAATCGACCCGATCTTTACATTTTGTTCTAAAAAATTAGTTATCACTAACTCATTACTGTCAATCCATTTTCATAACTTATATCAAGGAATAACCTCAGAAATTATAATCCCTGGAATTCCACACATGCCTAGTGAAAATTTTTGGATATAAATCTGTACAGAAAAACAAAAAAGAAGCCATTATTCATCTATTTTTTCTTTAGTGGATATTCTACACTACATGCATGAAAATTGAGTAAAAACGTACAAGCATTATATACAAACAATGCCCAGTGAAACCATTGAGGCACAACACTCACCAATAGACCAATTAAAGCTACCCTGCTTCAAAGAAATTTCAAAGTAGATTGATGAGAATGCCCCTGTATAACAGAAAATGAGTCAAGATAATCCACAATAAACATGAATAATTGTGATCTTTGCTCTAATTTCCGTTTTGCAGTTTATACTTTTATGTACTTGGTAATTTTCTTAAGTGATTGATTCTCTCCTTGTGGACGTATGGAACATCAAAGCTCCATTTTCAATAAAATTATATTATATTCAACTACATTTTTTGTTTTGTCTTTAGATCAATTTCTTTGCATGTTAGTTTTTTGTTGGATTTTCCTAAATTTAGCTGCATGAAGCCTAACATTTTGGATCCCACTTCTGGATCCATCTTCAGGATGATAATGGCATCTCCATACCAGTATTAAGAATGATTAAAAAGAGAATTACTACTTCATTTGCATCTCCATACCAATATCCTAATTGCAGTGAACAATTTAATTAAATGAAAATAAATCCCAACAATAAAGATGGGTGGATATAAAGATGTGATAAGTGTAATTACCAGTATGTAAAAGGACAATCCAACCACAAAGCAACTAACGCTCATTCCTCTAGTGGCAATCTAAAGACAATTTTCTCTTAATATTCACGTAAATAAGCAATGAAAATCCTTATAATAGCCTTTTATCAGAGCCTAAGTTCATACTATAAAAAGTGGTCATCTACCATATTGTTTCCATCAACAATGCACCTATTATTGTCATTGGCACTTGCTAAGCAATATATACATATTGATAAACATAAAAAATGTTCTTCATCATGGAGATAAGCCAAATGGGGTGTTATTATATAAATAATTAGACATATTTGGCACCTGCAGTATAGCTATTCCAACTGATGTTTCTAGCCTATGCTTTGTCCGAGCGAATTGTTAGCTACCATGAATTTTTTCCTGTAAACAATCAAATCCCCATAAATATCACATGAATGAAGAGGTGCGAAGATGAAGGCACAAAAAGTGAACAAACATATAAGAATGTATGAATAATGCATATCATAAGCACAGACCTGGTACGATGTTGTTATTAAGACTTCGACACTAGCTTCAAGATATTCTTCATGAACCTAATTAATGATACAATAGTAATGCATATAGACTACCACTTGAGACCAAGAAACAAACTAAGAAAATTATGGAATAATTTTTTTTTTATAGGAAGAGTCTACAACCAAGTTGCAAGACACTAGTTTGAAACTAAATAGGTTCCAGAACAAATTCTGATTAACCAAACACAATATTTCCATTTTTATCTTATAACAAGTTTACAAGGTTCCAATTTGGAGGTTACAAGTTTTACTAAGGTTCAGGGAGAAATTTATCGCCAGGCCTGCTCTCTATCAAGCCCTGAACTTCAACTAGATTTTTCACACACTTAGATTTATCAAAACTTTCCTAAACTAGGCTCATTGGATAGGAAATTTCCTCACCTTTCCAACCATATAAAGAAGTCCTCCTAACTCCTCGTAAAACTCAAGTTATGGCCGGGCGGAGTTTTAGGGGAAAATTTTCCCTTGGAGGTCCGCGGGGTTAGGGAGAAAATTGGGAAAATTTTCCCAAATGCCACGTGTCATCACGTGATTGGTGTGGGCGAGCGGGTCGTGGGGAAAAATTTGAAATTTTTCCCAAAACCAAAGTCTCAATTTTCCAAAGGAAAATTTTCCTCCATGCCTCCGCACTTGCTCAAATGGCCACGTGGCGCTTTGTGATTGGCCGCGGGCCGGCAGAGGAAATTTGGATTTTTCACCCATGGGGTTAAAAGGTTAAAAGAATTGCATGAACCCATGGGGACAGTGTCAAATTTTGGTTGGGGGTGGGTGGTGAAAAAAAGGGAAATTTTTCCAAAAGGGCAAAAAGTTAAGTTTTCAAAATGGGCCCTAAATTTTGATCCATTTGATCCACAGGCCCCCCTACCACATGTCAGCACGTGATTGGTTGGGGGGCGCAGGGTTGCGGGGAAATTTGGGAAAATTTTCCCAAGGCAAAATTTTTAAAAAGTTTTAAGTTTTTATTAAGGGCCTGCCCCTCCAAGGTGCCACGTGGAAACTTCTGATAGGATGAGAGGGTGGCGGGGCCGCGGAAATTTTTAGGAAATTTTTCCAAAGTTCAAAATTTAAATTTTTCTAAGGTCGAATTATTTCATTTTTGGTTTGGGATGGCCATTTTGAAGTAAAACTTCAAATGGCCATAACTTTTGATAGGAAGCTCCATTTTAGGAAAACAAGGACTTTCCAGAAATATCTCAGAGTCCTCTTTGCACAAAAAACATCAATTTTAGAATTTGGTAAAGTTTAGAGGGTCAATTTTAAGAAATAGATCTGCAGGGTTTATAATTTTAAAACTGGCAATTTTTCAACTTATAAGATTTGATTCAATTTTGATATTTCTTCTTCTCAACATGTAAATTGAACATGGAGGAAACTGGTCTAGGGTGAGTTTAGATTTTTTTAAGGTTCAATTTGATCAATTTATTGATTGCATTTTCCAATTTTCATTTTTACATCTTTTGACAGGAAAACTGATAGCAAGCTTCAAATTGATTTTAGTTGAAGTTCAAAATTGGATTTTTTTTTGTATTTTCTTAATTGTTGAGGTTCAAAGTGGTTTCAATTATTAATTATTAACTAAATTACATTGTTTCCTTTCTCAATTTAACTAAAATCTGAACTGTACATTTTTTACATTAAATTCAAAAGCCAGAATTATAAAAAAACAAAAGAGATTCTTTCTAACAGTTTACAATTTAATAACAAAAGTTTGAAAAACTTCCAAATTTCATTCCTCAGACATCTAATTTTCAAATAACATTCAGACATTTAATTGATTTCAATTTCTAAAACTTAAAGTTCAAATTTCTTATTTCAAATTTTTTTCAAACAAGGAACAACAGATTTCAAAATATCTAATACAACAATTTACCATAAGCATTTTCTTTTGACATTTCTTTTATAATCTCTTTCAAAACAGAGTTTTCATTACAACAGATCTCTTTTCCAATAACAATGAAATTTCCCAGATGAGGAATCAATTTTCATTTCTATTGATTTCTCAACAACAATTACAACAGATCCTTTCCTTTCTTTGAATTTCAAGTTTTACAACTTCATTCCAATTTGTATTTCAATTCTTTTTTCAAAATACAAGAATAAAATATCTTCAATCACATTTACAAAGGTCAATTACAATTTCAATTTCAATACAAATAAATGGCTTCACATTACAATATATCAATATACAACTCATCCACTTGAAGTGGGAAGGGTTACAATTAAAATTGCTCAAAGGAATGACTGTCAAACTGTATTTCTTCTTTCTCCAAACAGCAGCATGCTGATTTCTTCATTCTTGCAATTTGAATTACAACAAGGAAGGGGGAAAGGCAACACTCTCCACCCAACCAAGACATCCAATGGGAAAATAGAAGCCATCTTTCCCCATTGGCCCCCGAGCCCCAACCATATTGGAATGGAACATGATAATACAACACATGGCAACATGGCTTCTTCACATACAAGCATAAATTCACAAACACAAATAAACACAAAGCAAGAAGATGTAGTTCTCAACTACAACAATCAATTCCAAACAAAACAAAGGCTCCTTCTCCAAGCAAGCAAGCCAAGCAAGAGCAAGAACTATGGAGGTCTCCTTATGCCTCCCAAGTTGAATTTTGGGCATCCACCAAGAGCAAACCACCAAGATCATAGCAATCCCATAAACCTTATCCCTCCTCAACCCCTCCTTATCCCTCCTCCAAATTTATCCCTTATACCTCCCCCAAAGTAGGAAATGCAAGCAATTTCCTTTCCTAGGTGGATCCCAAACCAACATTCCCTCCCAAGAACAAATAACAATGGCAAATCCCTTATCCCTCCTCTGATAAACCTCATAGTCTTCTCTCCACACCATGCCCTAAGCATTCTACCCATCCCTCTAAGAATTGCAAACACAAACACATTCAAATTCATGCTAAAAGAGGAAAAACAACAATTTTAAAAAAAGAGTGAGAGCCTACCTCTCCATAATGGAGACTTGTTTCCAAAACAACAGTTCTTTATTGCACAAAAACCAGTCCCAAATCAGCAAGGTAGGAATGCATGCACAAGTAAATCCACTTCTTCCACCAAGCAAGCTCCAAAAATGCAAGAGAAATTTGACCCAAGAGTGAAATCTCCAACTTTCAACAACCTCAAAAGGAGGAGGAATTCCAATTTTAAAGGAGAGGGTGGAAGAGGATGATGTGGATTCCAAGTGGGATGCCACATCATTTTTCCTCATCCCAAAAGTGCAATCAACATCAAAACAAATAAATCATAATAAATGAAAATGACAAAATTACTTACATACACAATGTAGCCCATACACCAAAAGGAATGCATTTAAAATTTGTAAGACAAGTGCAATCAAATCTTACAATAAATCATGTCAAAATGCAATAAAACAAGTTGAATTTGACTCCAAATTAATAAACATGGTTGGTGGAGGATTTTGAGAGGTGTGGGACAAGTTTAACTTGTCCCACAAGCCTCTAAATTTGTCCTCCAAGCTCAAATTCGAATTTCAAAGAGGATGGAGTGTTCTACCTTCCAAAATCTTCTTACAACCTCTTACAATTTCTTACACAATCTATCACTTCACTTACACAACCCATACTTGGTAACTTACACACTCTTTTAAAATGCATTTATTTCTATGACATTTATTTATTACAAACTTTAGACACAACCATATATTTAATTACCATATGGTTATAAAATATATAAATAAATTTCATTTTCAACCAAGACAATAACATTTAATTTATATTCCACATCCCAATTAATTTAATTAAATGTTAACTATATGACTCTCACATTATACTATCACATTAAAATAATTAAACTAAAGAGCACATTACAAATAAAATACACACAACAATAATTAAAAAGGGAACACATAATAAAAACACACATATGCCCCTATGGTCACAATAATGGAAATCCCCCCATGGGAAATCCTAACAACTAAACACACAAATCAAACACAGTTGCCATGGTGACCTTGTTGATTTCACACTGAATTCCAATATGGTTAGTCTCCAGTCCCCCAACATTGTTGTGATTTTAACCTGCAAAATGCAAAATACCTCCTTCGGCCTCGTGGCCATATCAGAACATCCAAATGATATAAGCAACATATTATTAATCCAAATCACAACAATATCAAGAATTTTACATTTATCATTAAATTTCAATTTACAACTATATCATCATCTAATAGATCTCTATACTAGAGCTATTCATAATATCAATGTCACATGTCTAAAATCAACATCAATAACCTGTCCATGTCCACTATTATATCATCATCCACATAATAATAAAAATGTCTCAATGATCCTCAAGCATAATAACTGAATCCCGATCAATATTAATCCATAGTCTAACATCTACCCATCATACTAATCAAAACATAATAATGTCCATAGTAGTCCATGAGCTAACACATCATACTACATCAAAACATAATAATATCCAAAATATGATCAATAGTGTCAGGATCAGTATCTAAATAGTGTCCAAGGAAAGTGGGCACTACATCCCCCTCCCCTTAGACTCGACTTCCTCCTGGAAGTCACTGGAACAAATGTGGAAACTACACTCATAAAGCAGTAGCATCCTCCCAAGTGGCTGCAGTCTCATCATATCTGTCCCACTGCACCCGTACCTGATCAATCTCTCTACCTCGAAGGCCCAGGGTCCTGCGATCGATGATACAGATGGGCTCCACCATCACCTGCCCCTGATCCTGCACCTGCAATGATGTCCAATCCAGCACATGAGAAGGATCTGTGATGTATCTCCTAAGAACAGAAACATGAAACACATCATGTACGCGAGACAAGCTGGGTGGCAATGCTAGACGGTAAGCCAACGGGCCGATACGCTCCAGGATCTCAAAAGGTCAATCAAATTGAGGAGCTAACTTAGAACCTTTTCCATAATGGATCGGGCTCTTATGTGGCCTAACACGAAGGAAAACCTTCATGCCCACATCAAAATTACGCTCGGTTCTATGCTGATCAGCGTACTTCTTCTGCCTATCCTGTGCCTCCTGCAATCTCTGCCTGATCAACACTACCTGCTGCTCCATGTCCTGCAAAAGAGCTGGTCCAAGAGATACTCTATCCTCCAACCTATCCCAGCTAAGGGGTGTCCTGCACTCCCTACCATACAAGGCCTGAAAAGGAGCCATGCCTATAGAACTCTGGAAACTATTATTGTAGGCAAACTCCACAAGGTACAGATACTCCTCCCACTTAGACTGCTGATCCATCACGTACATCCTGAGCATGTCCTCCAAAATCTGATTCACCCTCTCAGTCTGTCCATCTGTCTCTGGGTGATAAGTTGTGCTGAAGTTAATCTTCGTCCCGAGAACATACTGCATGGTAGTCCAGAAATGTGAAGTGTACAAAGGATCGCGGTCACAAATGATCTTCCGTGGGATTCCGTGCAACCTGACGATCTCATCCAAGTAAACACGTGCCACTGCACTAGCTTTATAGGTGGTCTTTACCAGAGAAAAGTGAGCTACTTTTGTCAATTTATCAACCGTGACCATGATGGCGTCATGGTGATATCTCGACATCGGTAACCCAACAATGAAATCCATGGAAATGGTGTCCCATTTCCACTCCGGTATAGCATGAGGATAGAGAAGGCCAGCTGGATGCTGATGCTCGGCCTTCACTTTCTGGCACTCTAAACAGCATGACACAAACTGAGCCACGTCCCTGCGAAGTCCTCTCCAGTGATATAACTGTCTCAAGGTGGCGTGCATCTTCTTCACCCCAGGATGGGCTGAATAGGGTGCACGATGTGCCTCTGTCAAGATGTCCTGCCTCAAGCCTCCATCTCTAGGAACATAAATCTGACCTCTGTGCCTGAGAAGACCATCTGCCTCTAGTGAGAAACCATCAAATTTCCCCTCAAGGGGTCTCTGGGACTCAATCTCTGCTCGGGCTGCAATGTAGAAACTGTCAAGAGGAAGCTGCTGAAGGATCCTGCTCCGTAAATCTGTGCTCACTGAAGTAGCCATGCTCAAATGCCTCCGTCTGCTGAGAGCATCTACAACCACATTCTCCTTCCCCTTCACATGCTCTATCTCCATGTCATACTCACAAAGCAACTCCATCCAACGTCTCTGACGAGCGTTTAGATTGGGCTGCGTGAAAAGGTGGCGAAGACTCAAATGATCTGTCCTGAGTGTGAATCTCCGACCAAGAAGAAAGTGTCTCCATCGAACTAAAGCATGCACAACTGCCGCAAGCTCAAGATCATGGGTAGGATAATTAAGCTCATGATCCTTGAGTTTGTGAGACTCAAAAGCTACAACTCTACCCTCCTGCATAAGAACACCTCCAAGGCCTGCCAACGAAGCATCTGTGCAAACAAAGAACTCACCATGTGGATCTGGCACTGCAAGAATGGGTGCTGTAGTGAGATATTCCTTCAGTGTCCTGAAGGCCTACTCACACCTGTCTGACCAAACAAACTTCTTCCCTTTCCGCTGAAGGGAAGTGATGGGGTGTGCTATCCGAGAGAAGTCCTGCACAAATCTCCTGTAGTACCCTGCTAACCCCATGAAGCTGCGCACCTCTGTCACTGTAGTGGGTACTGGCCAATCCATAATGGCTCTAATCTTGGAAGGATCGACTGTGATACCTTCACCTGAGATGATATGACCCAAGTATTGAATCTCTGACTGAAAGAAAGCACACTTCTCCAAGTTCCCAAAAAGCTGCTGCTCACGAAGACACTGAAGAACCTGACGAAGGTGCCCCTCGTGCTCCTCACGCGTACGTGAGTAAATCAGAATGTCATCAAGAAAGATGAGCACGAAGCGATCTAAAAAGGTCCTGAATACCCCATTCATCAAACTCATAAACACTGCGGGGGCATTCGTCAAACCAAAAGGCACCACTGTGAACTCATAGTGCCCATACCTCGTACGAAAAGTAGTCTTATGAATGTCTACCTCCGTAATCCTCAACTGATGGTACCCTGACTTGAGATCAATCTTAGAGAACACCGTGGCTCCCTTCATTTGATCAAACAAGTCATCAATGCGAGGCAGGGGATAACGATTCTTGATCGTTACCTTATTCAGCTGGCGGTAGTCTATGCACAACCGCAAAGGATCCATCCTTCTTCTTAACAAATATAACTGGTGCACCCCAAGGGGATACACTAGGATGGATAAGGCCTTTCTCTAGAAGGCCCTCCAGCTGCAACTTGAGCTCACAGAGCTCTGGGGTGGTCATCCGATAAGGAGCTCGTGAGATAGGCTCTGCTCCTGGAACCAAATCAATATGGAAATCAATCTCACGTGGGGGTGGCATCCCCAGTAGCTCCCCTGGGAAAACATCTGCATACTCTCTCAAAATGGGATGGTCATCTAGCGATGGCCCACTAGACCCATCCTCTGTCCGGTCACTGACTGTGACTGCATACATCTGACAACCCCGTCGCACACACCGCTTGAGCTGCATAGCAGAGATAGTGTGAATAGAAACAGGTCTCCTGACCCCAGAAATCACCGACTCAACTCCAAGATCATCTACACAAGATATAGTCTTATGATAGCAATCCATCCTGGCCCTATGTGCAGACAACCAATCCATGCCTAAAATGACTCCATACGAGCCCAAAGGAAGTACACGGAGATCTGAAGTGGTGGTGAAAGGTCCCAAGTTAACAACACACTCCTTTACTAAGGAGTCTACAGAGACCTTGGCTCCCGAAGCCATTTCGACATCCCAACTATGACCCTGTCTAACAGCCACCAGCCTGCATCGCTCTACTAAGGATGGTGCAATAAACGAATCAGAAGAACCAGAATCAAACAATATAGAAGTAGGAACACCTCCAATGCTACCTGTAGTCTCAATGACCATGCTCTGGTGCTCAGCCTGGTGGTTCTCAACCACTGCATAGATCCTGTGACTCCATCCCATGTCTCTGACTGTAGGCTCTGAGATGGGTGCCTTACCCTTATTAGGGTTCTGGGGGCAATCTCTCCAAAAGTGTCCCGCTACTCCACACCCGAAGCAACCACCTGAAGTCCTCCAAACTGCAGCACCACCAGAAGGTGCCCTAGAGGTAGGTGCTGTGGACCCTGATGATCCAGCCATAGTCTGTTGTGGCCTCTGTGGTCGAGCTCCTACTGACTGAGCTCTAGCTCCACCCTGTGTCCTGGTGGGACCCCTAGGAGGCCCCATGCTCTGACCTCTCTGTGCATCAACTCTCTGAGGAGGCCTAAAAGGTGGGCGGGACTGCTGCTGCTGCTGCTACTGCTGTGGCCTGAAAGATGACTGTGAAGAATGCTGACCACCACGAGGAGGAGGAGCTGACCCCCTCGATCTACTATCCTGTAACTGCTGAATACGGCTCCTGACCCAGTCTCTAGCCTGCTGGGTTTTACCCCGAGTCTCCTCTGCAATGTAGGCCTTCTCAATGGCCTCTGCTAATGTTTGTGGGCAATGGATCCGTACTGCACCTCCAATGTCTAAATTAAGGCCCTAGATGAACCTGTGGATCCACACCTGCTCATCCTGCATGTAATCAACGTACTGAAGTAGGTCCAGGAACCTACTCTCATACTCGGCCACTGTAAGGGAAGCCTGTCGAAGGTCATGGAACTCATCGATCCTCTGCTGTATGAATCTCCGTGGCAAGTATCTACTCCTGAATCTCTCCTCAAATAGCTCCCAAGTGACTGTCTCTGAATCTATATGGAGCTTCTGCTCCTCTGTCCTCCACCATACTCCAGCTCCATCCTTCAGTAGATGGATCGCAACACGAGCTTTCGTGTTGCTAGAACAAGGACAAAGCTTGAAGCAACCGCTCAAGCTAACCAGCCAGGCCTCTACCTGGAATCCCCCTGTGTCACCTGAATAATGTGATGGCCTAAGCTTCAGGATCTCCCTGATGTGATCTGCAGCTATGGTCTGACGGCCTCTGGGCCTCTCTATAAGCTCATCCCCGAGCCTAGGGCTCCGAGACCTCTCTCTATGCTCCAGAACTCTGTCACCCTGTCCCCTCAGGTGGTGAATCTGCTCTAGCTGACTCTCCATGAAAATTCTCTCCTCCATCCTCCTCACCATGTGGAGGAGGTGCATGTCCCTCAATGGAAGTATCTCTGTCCTGTCTGCCTGAGTGCCCTCCTACTGATCCTCCACGTAAGGCAGGCATTAACATCCTGGAGGGTCTGTAAAATCTGTGGTAGGATAGCTGCTAAACCCTGGTCTGGGTGGTGGTGGTGGTGGAGGTGGTGGTGGTGGTGACTCTGAGCCTCTGTGAATGTTCCTCCTGCTCCGTCTGAGCTCCCTACACAGACCAGAGTGGGAGTTAGTTCATTACCTTGAGTTTTCTTCAGTTTTCTAAGTTTACTAACATGTTCAATTTTCAATTTGTTTTGTTTTCTAGATTATCAATTTGCTAGTTTTAGGTTTCAAGTCTCAATGTTTTCGAGTGTGCCCAATGGTCCAAGCTTTTGAACCACTGCTCTGATACCAAGTGTAATGCCTGCTTCAACTACCACTTGAGACCAAGAAACAAACTAGGAAAATTATGGAATAATTTTTTTTTTTATAGGAAGAGTCTACAACCAAGTTGCAAGACACTAGTTTGAAACTAAATAGGTTCCAGAACAAATTCTGATTAACCAAACACAAGATTTCCATTTTTATCTTATAACAAGTTTACAAGGTTCCAATTTGGAGGTTACAAGTTTTACTAAGGTTCAGGGAGAAATTTATCGCCAGGCCTGCTCTCTATCAAGCCCTGAACTTCAACTAGATTTTTCACACACTTAGAATTATCAAAACTTTCCTAAACTAGGCTCATTGGATAGGAAATTTCCTCACCTTTCCAACCATATAAAGAAGTCCTCCTAACTCCTTGTAAAACTCAAGTTATGGCCGGGCGGAGTTTTAGGGGAAAATTTTCCCTTGGAGGTCCGCGGGGTTAGGGAGAAAATTGGGAAAATTTTCCCAAATGCCACGTGTCATCACGTGATTGGTGCGGGCCGAGCGGGTCATGGGAAAAATTTGAAATTTTTCCCAAAACCAAAGTCTCAATTTTCCAAAGGAAAATTTTCCTCCATGCCTCCGCACTTGCTCAAATGGCCACGTGGCGCTTTGTGATTGGCCGCGGGCCGGCGGAGGAAATTTGAAATTTTTCCCCAAGGGGTTAAAAGGTTAAAAGAATTTGGACCCGTGCAAGGGGACAAAAAATTTTTCCAAAGTTAAGTTTTTCCATTTTGATCCGTGCACCCCCTCCTGCCATTGTCAGCACGTGATTGGTTGGGGGCCGGGGTTGCGGGGAAAATTTGGGAAAATTTTCCCAAGGCAAAATTTTTAAATGTTAAGTTTTTATTAAGGGTCCACCCCTCCAAGGTGCCACGTGGAAAATTCTGATAGGATGAGAGGGTGGCGGGGCCGCGGAAATTTTTAGGAAATTTTTCCAAAGTTCAAAATTTAAATTTTTCTAAGGTCGAATTATTTCATTTTTGGTTTGGGATGGCCATTTTGAAGTAAAACTTCAAATGGCCATAACTTTTGATAGGAAGCTCCATTTTAGGAAAATGAGGACTTTCCGGAAATCTCTCAGGAGTCCTCTTTGCACAAAAATCATCAATTTTAGAATTTGGTAAAGTTTCAAGGGTCAATTTTAAGAAATAATCTGCAGGGTTTTAATTTAAAACTGGCAATTTTTCCAACTTAAAGATTTGCAATTTTAATATTTGAACTCTTCTTCCACTCAACATGTAAACAGACATGGAGGGATCAACTTAGGGAAGAATTAAAATGTTTTAAGGTGTCAATTTGATCAATTTATTCAAGTTTACAATTTTTACATTTTTGACGGGAAAAACAAGTTGCAAGCTCCGAATTGAAATTGGATTTTAGAGATTTATTCTTGATTGTTCTTAGTGAATTTGAATTCCTCAAGTCTTCTTAAGTGTAAATTTCAATTTTGTTTCATTTATTGTTGAGTATAAAATCTGAACTGCTACATTTTTATTTAAATTCAAGAAGATGCCAGAATTTAACTTAAAACAGAGTTCTCTTCTAACAAATTTACAATTTAATATGCAATTCTCAATTATGGAAAAATATTCATTTCATTTCTAAGACATCAATTGATTCAACAATTCAATACATTATACAATATGCAATGTTTATTTCTAATTTTAACAACTCATTTCAAAGATCAATTCTTTTTTTTATACCTATTTCTTAATCTCTTTACAAAACAGAGTTTTCCATTTCACAACAACAATTGGGATTAATTTACAACAATGAAATTTTGAAAAGGAATCATAATTCTTTTTTTGATTTCAAAAAACACTTTACAACTTATCTCCTTTTGATTGAATTTTCCAATTTAAATTACAAGGATGTATCATATTCTTTCAATTTCAGAGGAAGGGATTCTTTTCAAAGTAAAACAGAGAATACATATTCTTTACATTTCACAATCAATTACAACTTTTCAAATTACAAGGTAAACATTTCACATTACAAATCAATACATTCATCCACTTGAAGTGGGAAGGATTACAATTAAAATTGCTCAAAGGAATGACTGTCAAACTGTATTCTTCTTTCTCCAAACAGCAGCATGCTGATTTCTTCATCTTTTAACTTGAATCACAACAAGGAAGGGGGAAAGGCAACACTCTCCACCCAACCAATACATCCAATGGGAAAAGAGAAGCCATCTTTCCCCATTGGCCCCCGAGCCCCAACCATATTGGAATGGAACATGATAATACAACACATGGCAACATGGCTTCTTCACATACAAACATACATTCACAAACACAAATAAACACAAAGCAAGAAGATGTAGTTCTCAACTACAACAATCAATTCCAAACAAAACAAAGGCTCCTTCTCCAAGCAAGCAAGCCAAGCAAGAGCAAGTATTATGGAGGTCTCCTTATGCCTCCCAAGTTGAATTTTGGGCATCCACCAAAAGCAAACCGCCAAGATCATAGCAATCCCATAAAAATTATCCCTCCTCAACCCCTCCTTATCCCTCCTCCAAATTTATCCATTATACCTCCCGCAAAGTAGGAAATGCAAGCAATTTCCTTTCCTAGGTGGATCCCAAACCAACATTCCCTCCCAAGAACAAATAACAATGGAAAATCCCTTATCCCTCCTCTGATAAACCTCATAGTCTTCTCTCCACACCATGCCCTAAGCATTCTACCCATCCCTCTAAGAATTACAAACACAAATACATTCAAAATTCATGCTAAAAGAGGGAAAAACAACAATTTTAAAAAAGTGAGAGCCTACCTCTCCATAATGGGGACTTGTTTCCAAAACAACAGTTCTTTGTTGCACAAAAACCAGTCCCAAATCAGCAAGAGGAATGCATGCACAAGTAAATCCACTTCTTCCACCAAGAAAGCTCCAAAATGCAAGAGAAATTTGACCCAAGAGTGAAATCACAAACTTTCGACAACCTAAAAATGAGGAGGAATTCAAATTTTAAAGGAGAGGGTGGAAGAGGATGATGTGGATTCCAAGTGGGATGCCACATCATTTTTCCTCATCCCCAAGAGTGCAATCCAACATCAACAACAAATAAACCATTATAAAAAAAAATGACAAAATCACTTACACACACAATTTAGCCCATACCCCAAAAGGAAATGCATTTAAAATTTGTAAGACAAGTGCAATCAAATCTTACAATAAATCATGTCAAAATGCAATAAAACAAGTTGAATTTGACTCCAAATTAATAAACATGGTTGGTGGAGGATTTTGAGAGGTGTGGGACAAGTTTAACTTGTCCCACAAGCCTCTAAATTTGTCCTCCAAGCTCAAATTCGAATTTCAAAGAGAGATGGAGTGTTTGACCTTCCAAAATCTTCTTACCTTTACAATTTCTTACACAATCTATCACTTCACTTACACAACCCATACTTGGTAACTTACACACTCTTTTAAAATGCATTTATTTCTATGACATTTATTTATTACAAACTTTTGACACAACCATTTATTTAATTACCATATGGTTATAAAATATATAAATAAATTTCATTTTCAACCAAGACAATAAAATTTAATTTCACCTTCCACATGCTATTTAATTTAATTAAATTTTAACTATATGACTCTCACATTATACTATCACTTTTAAATAATTAAAATAAAAGCACATTACAAATAAAATACACACAACAATAATTAAAAAGGGAACACATAATAAAACACACATATGCCCCTATGGTCACAATAATGGAAATCCCCCCCATGGGAAATCCTAACAACAAACACACAAATCAAACACAGTTGCCATGGTGACCTTGTTGATTTCACACTGAATTCCAATATGGTTAGTCTCCAGTCCCCCAACATTGTTGTGATTTTAACCTGCAAAATGCAAAATACCTCCTTCGGCCTCGTGGCCATATCAGAACATCCAAATGATATAAGCAACATACAATTATTAATCCAAATCACAACAATATCAAGATTTAACATTTATCATTAAAATTCAATTTGCAACTATATCATCATCCAATAGATCTCTATACTAGAGCTATTCATAATATCAATGTCACATGTCTAAAATCAACATCAATAACCTGTCCATGTCCACTATTATATCATCATCCACATAATAATAAAAATGTCTCAATGATCCTCAAGCATAATAACTGAATCCCGATCAATATTAATCCATAGTCTAACATCTACCCATCATACTAATCAAAACATAATAATGTCCATAGTAGTCCCTAACACATCATACTACATCAAAACATAATAATATCCAAAATATGATCAATAGTGTCAGGATGGGCACTACATCCCCCTCCCTTAGACTCAACTTCCTCCTGGAAGTCACTTGTTGAATCACCAATGTGGAAACTGCACTCGTAAAACAGTAGCAAAAGGACTAAGTGGTTGCAGTCTCACCATATTTGTCCCACTGCACCCGTACCTGATTCACAATCTCTCTGCCGCGATACTGCCCTTGAAAAGGTCCTGCGATGCTTATGAATACAGACGGAGTTCCACCATCACCTTCTAGGCCATTGATCCTGCACTCTATCAGGTGATGTCCAGATTTGAGCACATGAAGAACAGATCTGGCTATATAGTATCTCCTAAAGGATACAGAAATATGAAGAGCTACAGTCATGTACGTTGAGACAATACTGGGTGGCAATGCTAGATTGTTGATGTATTTATGCCAACGGGCCGATACGCTCTAGGATCTCAATAAGGTCCTAACATAACCAAGGAGCTAACTTAGAACCTTTTAGCAATAATGGATCGGGCTCTAATATGTGGCCTAACACAGTAAGGAAGTTACCTTCATGCCTCACATCAAAATTATCGACTCGGTTCTATGTTGATCAACGTACTTCTTTTGCCTATCCTGTGCCTCTTGCAATCTTTGCCTGATCAACACTACCTGCTGCTCCATGTCCTGCAAAAGAGTTGGTCCTAGGGATACTCTATCCTCCAATCTGTCCTAGATAAGGGGTGTCCTGCACTTCCTGCCAGTACAAGGACATTGTTAAGCTTAATGTGAAGCCATGCCTACAATAGAGAAAAATCTGCTCTGAAATCCACTTTTTCTTTTTGTCATTCCACGCTTGAAAAATAGTCCATTGGCACATCTCTACTACACTCTACATGCATACCTGAGGTACGCAATCATACTATCTACTTCATAGTTACCAAACGATTCCAGGCTCACCAACATAAAGTACGAAGAGGCAAAAAAATTCACTTATAGAGCAAATGAAAATCATACACTTTAGCCATTATTATGAGAACACGGTAACCTTCATAGCTATGTCAATTTAGAGGTTTCATGTAATTGTCAATGCAAAGGTACTAGCGATTAATCCCACTCTTTTATACCATCTTATTTTTAATCCAGCTCTGATTTCTATCATTCCCAAACATATTTTCCTATTCACTAGCCCACCTATTTTGTAACTATCCTGATCATTTTAGCCTAAACCGGGGTGAACTAGATGGAACTGTAAGGTGTGTGTCAGGGGGCCCTAGTCCCAGTCTTTGGGGTAAGCAACAGATCCATGTTCTCACTTATCCCACCTCTTTTTGGGATCTTTCTAGCTATTTTTCATCCTTATTTTTCTCCTATTCAATACATGTCGGGGTTAATTACGAAATTAGAGCAAGAGAACCCTGTAAATATTGCATAATGATTATGAGACCATAATGAGGGTCCTAGCGTACACATACTAGACTTATCAAGTCCATCTAGAGTTGCATCCAGTTGTATCACTTGCATCCCCATAGGTGATGATACATCAAGGCTATTGAGATCTGGCATTAACACACACAATTCATAGGGGGAGGGATTTTCTATGCTATTCACTATATGCAACAAACATAGTTATCTAACCCCATTTTTCTATAGTTATCCATTGTACTCGCTACCTTATGCAAAAAGTGTGACATTTGACACAAGAGCACCTAGGGCACGACATGCGCACACACACACACCATAAACTATATTTGAGGAATTTCACGAAATGTAGTAGCAGTACACTTCCCTATTAGATAAGCCCATTGTAAAATGTGGAAGCTGCGGTTAAGTTCGACCCATGAGCCATTTGACATTTTGCCTTAAAGTTTTGATGTGTTGGCTCATAGATAGAATTTATTCATTTTCGGGTTTTTGGAAAATCCATTGATTCATTGGTAATGACTTTAGAGCGATTTCAAGGGGAATATAATTGTGACAGCTCTTCCAACCCAGATTCAACAACCTTTGCTAGCATCCTGAAAATCTGCGAGGCTTGCTGGTATTTCCCCAGTAAGATTGTTGTTTGACAAGTCCAGGATTGTGTTTGCTGCCAGCACATAGGTGAGGGTATACATGTTTCCTTTCATCGCCACTGGTATATCCTCATACAGTGTATTAACACTCAGATTCTGAAGATTCAAGGTTTCTAAACCCTCCAGGCCCTCCAGGGCAGAGGGAATTTTTCCCCCAAATTTATTATTGGATAAATCCAACACCTGCAGCTTAGACAAGTTTGTAATCCATAGAGGAATACCGCCTTCTAGCCGATTAGAGGCTAGACTTAAAACTCTCAACTCTTGACAATTTGCAAGGAGGTTTGATGGAATCTCACCTGTCAATCTATTCTTGCTGAAATCCAGAATCTTAAGCTGTGTGCAATTGGCCAAGGACGCAGGCAGGGTACCTGAGAATTTATTTGAATGAGCAGACAGAACCTTTGTAGAACAGGAACATTTAATATCTAGATCCCCGAATAATGAGTTGCCGGACAACTTTAGCCTCCTCAATGCTGTGTGGTTACCCAATGTTGTAGGAATTCTTCCCGACAAAAAGTTCTCAGACAGTACCAAATCGGTTATATGCTTGCAGTTGCCTATGCTCAGCTCATTTCAAACATCTAATTTCTCAAGTGCGATCAAATCGCCAATGCTGGAATACCCCCGGAAATTTCATTTCTGTACATGGTAAGCTAGTGAGAGTTGACCCTGTGTGGTATAAATCCTGTTAAACTGTTAGTGTCAATCCCAAGATTTTCTTGGTCAAATTGGTTATGCTTTGAAGAACAGATTTATCACGCAGAGAGAATCTAACATGCCTAGGCGATTTTGGTGATATTCCTGTTAAACTGTTTGTAACAAATACAAAAATTTTAAAGATTGGAGTTTTCCTATCTCCTTTGGAATCGTCCCTGTGAAATTGTTAGTTTCAATTGTTCAAGCTTGGTCAAAATGCTTTGAGGTATGCAGTTAACCTATTTTCCCTAAATTTAGAGGTCAACTTAAGCTCTCCAATGCCGTGGGAACTGTTCCTCTGAAAGCCAAGACCTAAAATTATAATGGGTCATGTTAGAGATGGATTCTGGTAGTCTCCCTTTAAAATTATTATGAGAAGGAAAGAATCTCCAACATGCTCAGGCGACCAAATATGGTTCCTGTCAAACCAGTCCAAGCTAGTAAAATCCTTTGAAGTTGCGTGCAGTTGCTCAGAGAAATTGATGCTTCCAGCGACAATGATTATCACGCAAGTTGAGATCTCCAAATGCCTCAAAACAGGTGGTATGGTATCTGTGAAATTATTGTAGTCAATGTCCATTCAATGAGAGATGTGCAGTTGCTCAGAGAAATTGGAATGCTTCCAGCGAGGTGATTATCAGATAAGTAGAGAATCTCCATAATTCCTAGGAGACCAAATTTTGGTGGTATGGTCCCTGGAAAATTATTTTCTCAGAAGTACAATCCTTTGAAGGTGTGTGCAGTTACTCAAAGAAATTGGAATGTTCCCAACCAGACCATTGTATGACATGCGAGAGTTGCTTCAAATTTACCAAGCCGCCAAATTGTGCAGGTATGCTCCCCGTCAAATTGTTGTATGAAAGTCTGATCAACTGAAGGTGCATACAATCAGCAAGGGATGTGGGGATGGAACCCTCGAGTCCATTGAAGCTAAGGTCTAATATCTCAATGCTTTTAGGTTTCTAAGCTGAGGTGGGATCCTCCCCGTAAAAGAATTATGGGAGAGATTGAAAGTTTGTAACAAGGAGAGAGCCTCCTATAGAGGGAGAAATTGTACCTTCCAACCTTCAATTGAGGGAGAATAATGGCCACCACTCTCTGAGTACCTTTTCTGCACCAAATACCATGAATCCACGAGCACAACTGCTTTGAACCGCTTAGCATTCCAGGTGGAGAGCGACTGCATTGGGTCGAGTATGAATGGCATTTTTGAAGGACATGAGAGAAGCTTCAACATCGCTCTCATGATCATCATTATCACTACCATCCTGACCTGGCTAAGTTGAATCTCCATCCAATAACACACGATGTTTCATAATAGAAAACCTTCCTTGAATATCAGGGCGATGGAAAGCATTGGCACTGAGAATGATTAATAACATTGCCAAGCACAATATTTCCATTAAAACAAATCTCTCCATTTGCAGGTTACTTGTTCTTCAACTCAAAACTGAATGAAAATATTTCACACAACACTCCCTTTATGTAATAAGGAAAACAAAACAAATTTAACTTAAAATAGTAGATTATACACTGAAGATGTTAATTTAACAATAACTGGAATAAATGTTGATGTTATTCAAGTTGAAAGGGAGGGGTGTAAGACTGTATGCCCCTTCTATAAAAAGGAAAGGTATTCAATTATCTAAATGTATAGGTTTCTTCTCCTCCTAAAATTATCCAAGTATACGTAGAGAAGGAATACAAAACAAAAATGTAGCCTTATAGTGTAAAAATCAGCATTCCAGAGCTGTCAGTATGTCACATTCAGACTGAAATTGAGATTTTATAGGAAATACATCTAGCTTCTATGGACAACTAAAACTTGAACATTTTGAATTTTCCAGACAAACATGCACAGTTAAAAATATTGATTCCCATGTGATGCCATAGTGGATTTGTTTCCATTTTGTCAAAACATTTCACATGTCATCACTATGCTAAAAATATTTTGTACATCTGAAAAAAGTTGGGCATACACTTTCTATTATTGTTTGATGGATGTCCATACCCTCTTCTAAAACTCTCATTTTGGCACAAGTTGGGAGGATGCTTGCAAATATTTTAGATTCTTGGATCTAAATTTGACAATGGCATTTGCTTACATGCCTCTAAGGACTTTTCAACAAACTCATTTATTGCATTTCATGCAACAATGACAATTAAGGGGATGCCATATGGAAAAGGAATTTCTTTGAAATTCCTCAAGACTTGTCAAGAAAAGGGCATTTATCCTGCAATCATTAACATTCTATGAGATCACATTTCTTCTAGGAATTTTTTCAAACAGTCCACATGCCTTGTGCTTTTGCATACATTTCTACCACAACTACAGGATCTGAAAAAAATCCCCTTTCCATTATGCTTTGATGGATGTCAATACCTGTTCCAAAGCTCTTATTTTGTCATAGGTTGGAGTATGCTGTTTTTAAAAAGGTGAACTGATGAAATTGTCTACATGTTTGTTGCATTTGACATTATCCCATTCCTATCATATTCATGACATTATACCATTCAATGCATTAGATTCATATTAATCTCGCATAAAAAATAACATAATAGGAAAGTGTATTCCATTATATAAAGTCTTAGTGAGAGGTTTAGTAATAAGACTTTGGTTTTCTCTATCGAATAACATAAATGCTAGACTACAAGGAAACGCCCTGGGGTCCCTGTACCAGCTTGGAAACATACCAAGTACTGGTACAGGGTACGGTATGCTGTGGGTATGGTTTGGAAATGTACCCACATTGGACAGGGTACGGTCTGGGTACGGTTTTTTCCATACCCAGACCGTACCCTTGTCCCTGTGGGTACGTTTCCAGCCATACCCGTCCAAAAAAAAACTTGCCAAAGACAACGTTTCTTTCCTTTTTTGGAATTTTTAGGTGAAAAAATCATAAGCATAGAAAAAAAATTTGCCATTTTTGGAAAGGGTCCGGGAAGATGTAGCAGCAAAAACTTGCATGTGCCATAACTTTCATTCTGTGGCTCCGTTTCAGGTGTCGTCTTCTCTAAAAGTGTATATTTTCTTGAGCTCTACGCATTGATGGCAATATTTTTCTTATTTTCATAAAATCCATTTTTGCACCTTTTTGGACCAAGCAACTTCTTGCAATCTTTTGAAAGAATCATGAGCTTTGATCGCCTGTAGACAGATTAGTATGATTAAAAATACTGAATAAGTATTCAATAAAACTCGGCGAGTATTCTCTCATGCTCGGACATAATCGTCTCACCTGCCAGCTTGGATCCATATTTTTCTTGCTTAGTTATGATGTTTCCGGAAATATGTCAGACTATGATTATCGTGCTGAGTGGATCAAGGAAGGTCACCAATGGAACAATCAAAACTCCTTGAATCTTATCACAGTCACTAAGATAAATAACTGTGATAGAGAAATAATAAATTTCAATAAGTATGCAATGTATGAGAATTCTTTGCAAATGCTTCTTTAAATTTATAATTATATATATATATATATATATATATATAAATATAACGTACCCAAAAATGTACCGTACCCAAGATTTTTTCTAAAAATTTCCAGTATTTGCATACCGTACCCATACCTGTATCCGTGCAGTCTAGACACCTATAATTACGCCCGAGCAATTTAAATACTTAAATTGTGCTAATTATCTCCTTTCCCACAAATTGACGACATATTGTCAATAGCGCTCATCTTCTCTTCCATTGTCGTTAATTGATTACATTACGCTAATTAATTAAGTCACCTATCCAACACATACCCTAATTAACGACCCTTCGTTAATCAACACCTTCTATCTAGTCTAATTAATTATTATTAATTAATTAGCCTCCCTTCTCATTAAATCAATAAATCACTATTTAATTGGTTTAATTCCCTCCTAATGGTCCAAATCACACTAAAATCCATCTAAAAGCTTATAAAAGCTTGCACATGTATTAATTAATCATCTTGATTAATTAATACACCCCCTTTATCCACATGAGCCACTTGAGGACAAACTAAACCCTCCTAAAGTTAACTCAACCCCATCTAAACCCCCCTTATCCATAACTAACTCTACATCTCCATTAGTCCCACATTCATGAGGATGTGTTGAATCCTTTATCCTTTGGGCTATATAAACAACCCTCCCTCTACTTCTACACCTACACCTAAATCTCTCAAGAGACAAAAGAAAGCACATAGTTTCATACTAATAGCCTTTTGTCATTCTTGAGCCCTCCATCCTCCATTCTTGAAGAGCTAAGCCTCACACCCAAGCATCCATTGAAGGATCAAAGCAAGAAAATATAATTTGATTGCCATTGAACTACTTAGGTTCATTTTAATGTTAAATTAGGCAATTAAGGAGAATAGAGTTCATTAATTTACATTATGTTTTGATCATTTCAAAGTTATTAATGTTAAGGGTAGGACTTGCTCATTTCTTCATCATGATGGTGCACATTTCTCATTTTTAGCTAGGTTAGGAAGCTATTTCTAGGTGGTAGTTTCTTGCTTTAAATTTAGCTAAATTGTAGAAATACTTGCACACATTTGGCACGCCCGGTGGGACCCTTAGTCCCATGGCATTTTAGTTTAAGTTTCATTGTTTTGGCTAACTTTTGATATGCACATGTAGTAATTAATGTCCATTTTCTTGGAATTTTTGCTCATTTGATATGTGTAACTTCATGTTCATAGCCATAATTTTAATGGGTTATTGCCATTCTTAAGCTAACTTGTCAAAATTTGAGATATTGTGAGTTTTCTTGTGTTTGCTGCCATATTTTGGTTGCAGGTCTGGCGCAGGCACGATTTTAGGGGCGCAGGCATGATTTTCATGGCACAGGCATGGTTTTTGTGGTGCACACATCTCTCTGGTGGTGCAGGCACACTGGTAAAACCTGTCACTCTGTTTGCCGACCCCTGGCGCATGCGCACTAACCCTGGCGCACACACCCTAACCAGTGCGTAGGTGCACTAACCCAGGCACAGACATCATTTCATACTGTACCTTCACTACATTCTGAAACCTGTCAGATCAGCGCACATGCCCTAACCAGAGCGCACATGTTGTTTTAGTGGCACAGACACATTTTTCTGGTAATGCAGTTGTTCTGTTTGTTTTTCTCAGAGTAGCGCATACACTGTTTTTGTGGCACACACACCTCTCTGGTGGCGCAGGTGCTTGATAAATCCAAAAATTCCACAGAGTGGCGCAGGCACTATTTTAGTGGCGCATATACTATTTTCATGGCGCACACATCTCTCGGGTGGCGCAGGTGCACTGTGAGCCGAAACAACATTTAGTGGCACATACGCCCTAACCCGCGCGTAGGCACTAAAAAAGGGGCGCAGGTGTCCTTTTGCATTTTTTGAAATTAAGGTGTTGATGTGCTAACATTCTTGCAGGTTTATCTAATCATATATTTGTCTTTGCAGGCTGTTTTTACATGTTTGTATTTGATTAGGTAATATTTTGCATTGTTTACTTATAGGAATATGGATCACGTATGCTCTTCCCTCACGTCCCTTGGGGTGATCTTGGGAATCAGAAATGATTCTTAAGTCCTTTTGATGCTTTGAGATTGCTAAGAGTATTTGAGTTGGAATTGGTTAATTTGGCATAGTTGAATTAAAGTGTTTTTCCATTTGATATCTTTTTGGATTTTTGAAGACAATCACGTATGCTCTTCTCTTGCATCCTTGGATGATCTGGAGAATCAGAAATGATGCCTTCTCTTTTGATGGAAAACTACTAAAAATCATCATACAGGACCAAAACGCCATCGCTTGTCAAAGAACGGAGGAATCGAAACAAAAGTCAGAAAACTACTAATACAGTTGTTATACAGGTTGCCAAATGGTGTTCGAGCAAACCACATCTAATTAAAAAAGATAAAACGAACAACATATTCAAAACACTGTATTGCAGGTTTCAGAAAAGGGTACGTCCCTCTCCACTCAACTGGAACATAACCCCTTTGGCATTACGCCTTAAGCTACAAAAATGGGGGTGGTTCCAGGAACCCCAAAGTAGTCCACGCAAGAGGGAACCTTGTGGACGAAACGGGAAGTGCTCCGCACTACCTATCTGACTAGTAAATCCTTTGTGAGATAGAGTTACAAGTTGTCCCTACGTGACCCTTTTAAGTACACAATTGGATGCATTTATTGCCCACTGTGCTTGAAGGGGGCAAAGTCGAGATACTCCCAAACTAGTCATTGCGACTTTTTGGGTAAATCATCCCGCTCATGGATAATCTTTGTAGCACCTAGGACGAGAGAACCACCTAGGAAGATATACTTTGACCAGGAGCCCACTTTGACCATTCTAAAATAGTGTTGAGTTGTGAACCATATTTTCATTGAGAAACGTGTGACGCGTTACTTTCACCTAGTTTTTACTTGCCTTAGGGCGAGGTGAAACTCTGCCGAAGTGAAGCCAACATTTTTCATCCTTTTTTTTATTTGCTTCCTTCACATTCTTTTGACACTTTGTTGATCAGAAGAAGGGTGACTACCTTTGTGTTACCAATCGACTGTTTCTGTCACTTTTATGTCCATTTACGCCCATCCATGTTTGCGGCTGGGTAAGTTAAACATCTAAAGTGTGTGGAGGCGTATTCACGTCATTGGTAGCCATTGTGATCTTGATACCCATGTCAAGATCGTCATTGTAGTTAGGCATGGTTCATCACCACGGACTTCCTTAGAAGAGTTAGCTTGTTTGTATCGTATCACTACAATTTCGATATTTACGTCTTGTTTCTTGTAAACTCGACATAAATATCTATATTGTAAGGTTACGCTGCACACATTTTTAACTATTCCTAGCTATACTTTGAGATTTTTAGTTCGGTTCTATTATTACCTCGATTTCAAATAGTTCTAGGTGTTACCATTTGTGCGTGTTATATCAATAACACCTTGATATCAATCCTTCACTTTCTCGCAAAGTGGGTTAACATATCTTGGTGATATTGTTGTGTCATTCACGAATTGTAATTGGCACTTTTTGAGATATAGGTCTTAATCGAGTTTGAGCTCGCTCATCGTATATCTTGATTGGGAGGTCGCATTGACTTCTTGTATTTACTTACGTTTTGTTCATTCCCTTGAACTTGGCATAAGTGAAAACATCTTGTTAATCATCTTGCGACGCAAAACTACTTTTTGAAACATAGTCTAGGAGGTACTTCATTTAAACAGGTTTCGATACCAAACACTTGTGTCACTGGTGATTTATCACTCTATCACATTGGTATTCTCACATTGTTGACTTATTCATACTCTTAACAAATACATCTTGCATCTCACTTAGGGGTGGTCACTAAGCTTTGAACACATTTACAACTTACCCTAGTGAAACTATCACGAAAACATGGCTCCTAAAACACGTCTAGGATTAAAGAAACAGACATATGAGGAACAACAAGCGCAAGCTTGGGAAACCTCTAACAGACAAGGGTCAAACCCCTTCATTGGACATGACCTAGGACCACTGTTTTCTGTAGAAAAGGAAACAGAAGAGATGGTCGATCATAGTGGAAATGAATTAGAATCTCCACACGCAGACTTTGATTTTGACCCCACTCTACTAGATGAATTTCTTCTTAGAAACAAAGATAGAGTGTTGGCACGGGTCATAGAATTAGGGGCCAAATTTCCCACCGAGAATGAAACAATACTACCTGCAAATGACGCTACTGAGGAAGAACATCCCCTTATCAATATGGAAGATATTTTAACACACGGACATGCTTCCACTTCTTACGCAGGGAATGATAAAGTGGTAGGGCATAGAATACCCTTTATCAAAGTGCCACGAAGAAACAAGATAGAACATGAGACAGGTGAAGAACCTCCACAATACGAGGAGGAGGAACCTTTAGAAGAAGAAGCCACAAACCAAGCCACAATCCAACAACAAATCAGTAACCTAAGCCAACAACTAGCTTTGCTTACTTCCCATGTACAGAAAGATGCAAACAAGAACATTCAAAAGTTGAGGCCTAAGGTTAAGATCAATGAACTCCATCAAGAAAACCAAGGAGAAGAAGACACAGGGTATCATCATGTATACATCCCCGCTTCTCCCACTAGAGAACAATTGCTCACACAAGAAGTGCAGTCTATGAAAGTGACGCTCATGAGCTTACAAGAGAGCAATATAGGGAGCATTAGGAAATATCAATACGAAGAATTATGCCCCTATCCTTTTGACAAGACAATGACCCTTCAACCCTTTCCAAAGAAATTTGATATGCCAAAGTTTGACAAATATAAAGGGAAAGGAGATCCACGGGATCATGTTAAATATTTTTACATGGCATGTCAAGAGGTGTCTTATAGTGACAATTACCTCATCATACTTTTTCCCAAGAGTCTCGGAGGTCAAGCCTTGGAGTGGTTTACACGCTTACCACGAGGATCAATTTTCACCTGGCCAGAATTGGCAGAAAGATTCATGCGTCACTTCTCGTATAACATAGAGAGTGATGTCACCATGGCAGACTTATGTGGTGCCAAGCAACACCCAAATGAGACTTTCACCAGCTTTCTCCAACGATGGACAGGTATAGCTAGTCTCTTCCCTTGTGCTTTCCCTGAAAAGTAGCTGGTTAGTATTTTCATTCCCAATCTCAACCCGGATATAGCTTTCCACCTCCAAATGCATTGTGTTCATACTTTTGAGGAGGTTATCGAGAAAGGGATTCAGATAGAAAAATCTCTCATTGCCAAAGGCACCCTCAAAACCCAATCTAGAGACAACCAAAATGTCAAACCCATGGAAAAGCCAAAGATCTTTAACAAAAACAAAAATGTGGTGGGAGACGGAATCACTGATTCCAAACGTGTTCAAATGGTCCAAACTGGTCAACCTTTTAAACTGACCAAGGGCCCAATTCAACCACCACCAAAGTGAAGAACATTCACCTCTCTCAATGAACCTTTGTCAGTCATACTAAAACAATTGGATGCGGCCCACATGATGACCTATCCTACAACACAACCATTTGACGACAACGCTCCAAAACCTTCATGGTACAAGGAGCATGAATATTGCAAAATGCATCACGTCAAAGGACATAAGACAGACAAATGTCTGTGGCTTCATCATTATATTCAGGACCTCATTGACAATGGGGAGATAGAGGTGGATAACCCTGGAAAAACACAAACACCTAACGAGAAAATGGGGATATATAAAGAACCATTCCCCAAGCATGATAAGTCAGAAAAGTCAAAGCCGGATCGGGGAGAGTCATCCCAAACTTATAAAGCCATGAATTACTTGTACACCAAAAGAGACAACAATCATTATCATTCACTTATTGGATGTATTCACTCTCCTGCTGACCATGTCAATACCATCCGGATCAAGGGAAAGGACTGCGCTACGGTAACAAGGCGTGCCTACCTCGTGATCCTGGAACCTTCTCCGTCAACCCCGTAAACCGGTAAATATAACCTTTTAGAACAACTTGAAAAGACATCTGCTAAGATTTCAATCTTAGATCTTCTCAAGATATCCAATGTGCATAAAGACATTCTGTACCAAACTCTTCAGGGGTCAGGAGTGCCTTTAGAAGTCGATCCTGCACACCTTCAAGCCATGGTGGCAAACATCGCACCAAGTGAACATCTCACTTTCAACCATAGGGAGATCCCTACTGAGAATCCAACACATAATCTTCCCTTATACATTGAGGTAGTTATCACCCACAGGAAAATCAAATGGGTGCTTGTGGATAACGGATCTGGGTTGAACATTTGTATGCTCAAGTTGGTCAAATAGTTGGGACATATGGAGGAAGATCTTGAGTCCCATATTATCACTATCACCACATACGAAAACGTGGAAAGGGAGTCAACAGGCACCATCACGCTGCCCATGGAGGTGGGTCCCACTTGCCATCAGACAAAGTTTCATGTCCTAGACTTGGAACTTCCATGTAACATGCTTCTAGGCCGACCATGGATTCATGCCATGCAGGCCGTGCCATCAACATTTCATCAATGCATTAAGTTGAAGCATGAGGGACATACAGTTACAATACAAGGAGATTCAGAGCCCTTTGCTCATTGTAGAGCTCTCAATAGCTTTGCACGAAAGGGTACATATGCATGTCCCTCTACAGATATAGTTGTCCCTCTCCAGTCTGAGGCCATGGAATCCCGGGTGGATTCAGATTCTCTTAGTTCTTGCGCTCATGGGGCATCTACTTCAACATCTCCATTTGATTCATGGGAGATGAAAATCCTTGAATATGGCTGCAGGGAGTATAATGTACAACAAGCGCTCTTGGTTTCAGACCTCTCATTGTCACCCAAGACTAGAGGTCGACCCAACTACCACTTCAGAAGACCTAGAGAGGAACACACTATTGGGTCATTCCTACCTGGAGGCTTGTTAGCTGAGGAGAAATTGCTTGATCCACCTACAACTTGGGTCCCTGAGGATACTCAACCATCCTGTTATCGAACCCTGGAATATGAAAAATCTAGTAAAATGATGTACTCCATGGGCTACAAAGGCCTAGGATGTGGGAGGAATGAACAAGGACAAAGAGAACCAGTCCCTCTTCCACATTTCAAAATAGAAAGATACGGCATTGGGATTTACCCTTATGGAGCACACCCCAATGATCAAGATGCTACTTGTTCTGAGCATGAGGATAGCTCTGACTATCTAGACAGTGATACAGATTCCCATTGTAGCCAATATGAGGATCTGGCCTCCACAAACCTTTTCATGAACAACGTTGTCCTAACCATAACCCCCATGGAACCAACCCTTGACCTTGTATACCCTTCCCTTGTTGAATGGGACCAACAACATCACATGCCACTAGATTTATTCAAGAATGATGAGGCTATCACAGAATTCATGGGCATAAGGGATACAATTCCCATTGGAGATCACAAGAAAGGTTTCTTTATCGACTTAGATACCTGTGCCTACTTCGGCGAGGAGGCTGAACTTCGTGGTCAACAAAACTTAAAGAAAAGTGAGGGAAAAAGTTCTAAAGAAAAGCCTCAGCAAAAATCAAAGTCCAAGTCACACAGTGAAAACCTCTTTGAGGCACTGGCTGACAAACAAATAAGAAAATCAAAGGACAAACAAAGTGACCACGCCAAGGATGAAAATCTCATGGAGACATCCTTGGATGAAGATCTCAACCTACCTCCTGATCCTACGCGTATGGAGGACTTATCAAAATTGCTAGTCGAAGAAACCATTGATGTCAATATCAGTACAGAAGAAGATCCCAAGATAGTAAAATTGGGAGCATCACTCTCAGCTAGAGAACAAAAGACATTCACTATGCTGCTTGCGAGAGTTTATTGATGTGTTCGCATGGTCTTACAAAGACATGCCCGACTTAGATCTAACTTTGGTCATGCACGCAGATGCCAAGCCTATCAAATAGAAGCTCCGAAAGATGCACCCAAGAGTGGCCCTATTAGTCAAAGAAGAGTTGGAAAGATTGCTTGCAGCAGGATTCATAAGGCCAATTGATTATTCTGAATGGATATCGAACATTGTTCCTGTCCAGAAAAAACCTATTGGTATCCGAATCTACACGGATTTTAGGGACATCAATAAAGCTTTCCCTAAAGATGATTTTCCACTGCCCAACATTGACATGATTGTTGACTCAACAGCAGGGTACGAAATGCTATCACTCATGGATGGCTTTTCGGGATATAATCAAATCAAGATCGCTGAAGAAGACCAACACAAAACAACTTTTACGACTCCTTGGGGCACCTTCTGCTATCAGGTAATGCCATTTGGCCTTAAAAATGTAGGAGCTACCTATCAGCGGGCCATGACAGTGATTTTTCATGATATGATTCATGATATCATGGAAGACTACGTAGATGACATCCTGGGAAAGTCCAAAACAAGAGAGGATCATCCTGTCATTTTGTGGCGTATCTTTGAATGCCTGCGTGAATACAAAGTCAGGCTAAATCCAAAGAAGTGTGTCTTCGGTGTGCTATCAGGGAAACTATTGGGCTTCATTGTGTCAAGATGAGGTATTGAGGTAGACCCTGCTAAAGTGTCTGCTATCACTGAAATGCCTCCACCTGAGAATATCAAGCAACTGCACAGCTTACAGGGGAAAATTCAAGCCATTCACCACTTCATCTCCCAGCTTGCAGATAAATGTCACTCATTCACCCACTTGCTTAAAAAGGACATCACTTTCATCTGGGGACCTGAGCAACAACAAGCCTTTGCTTTGCTTAAACAGTACTTGGCTAATCCACCTGTCCTCATGCCTCCCACTCCTGGGGAACCACTCTTGCTCTATATTTCCACTACACAATTTTCTATTGGTGCGCTGCTCACCCAATACAACCTTGGCCATAAGGAGAAAGTGGTGTACTATCTGAGTCGCACCCTCATCACCTATGAGCTCAATTATCCTCAAATTGAAAAGGCTTGCTTGGCCATTGTTTTTAATTTTCAAAAACTTCACCATTACCTGTTGAATACTAAGACCAAGCTAATATCCAAGGTTGACCCACTCAAGTATTTATTGTCCAAACCCACCCTCACAGGTAGAATGGCTAATTGGATCATTCTACTCAGTGAGTTTGACATAGAATTTGTCCATCAAAAATCAGTTAAAGGACAAGTACTTGCAGACCAACTAGCAGAAGCACCTTTGCAAAGCACAGAACCTTTGAATCTGGATGCCAGATGCTTCCTTGCTCTACATTGAAGAATTTGTCATATGGCAGATACATTTTGATGGATCCTTTACGTTTCATGGTTCAGGTGCAGGAGTGGTTCTTATTACTCCTGGTGATCCTATACCGCAGGCTTTTCACCTGGGCTTCCCTTGCACAAACAACATTACAGAATATGAGGCACTCATTGCAGGGATGAAGCTAGCCATCAAGTGGAATGTTCATCATGTCAAGGTTGTAGGTGATTCACAGTTAATCATCAAACAGGTTAATGATGAATATAAGGTTAAGGATGACAAGCTCATACCTTACAAAAAGTTAGTGGAAACTCTAAAGGAGTATTTTGTGCGCATCACCTTTGAGAAAATCCCAAGAGCGCAGAACAGATCGGCAGATGCCATGGCAATGGTGGGGTCTATGCTTCGTATTCCACCAGGGAATAATGATATGCCATTCTTCATAGAAAATCTATGCCAGCCCACGTATGACATGCCAGAATCTTGCCTGGCTTGTGAGGTTGTTGGTCCCAATTCCCCATGGTACGAACCCATTTTTACCTATCTTAAGGACAACACATTCCCACCTGATATCTCCCATTCTGAAAAGCAAATCCTGATTCACTAGATAGCCCGTTACACCCTTTTAGGAGGTACACTTTATCATCATGGCTATGATGGGAATCTATTACGTTGTCTGGATGTGATGGAGTCAATCCAGGCAATCAAAGAAGTGCACGAAGGGGTGTGCGGAGCACATACCAATGAAATGGTCGTGGCTAATAAATTGTTAAGAGTAGGTTACTATTGGCCTACCATGGAAACTGATTGTTGCAATTATGTTAGAAAATGTGTACTTTGCCAAAAGTATGGAAATTTCATTCATGCTCCGTCACAACCATTGCAACCTATCACTACCCCATGGCCATTCTCCAAGTGGGGACTTGATTTAATAGGAAAACTTACTCCTACCTCATCTGATGGTCATACACATATCATCACGACTACAGAATACTTTACAAAATGGGTGGAGGTTGTCCCTTTAACCTATGTCACAGGAGCCCAGATTTCTAAATTTATCATGAATCACATCATTTGTCGATATGGTATTCCCGCAGCCATTGTTACAGATAATGGGAAGTCATTTAAGAACAAAACTGTGAAAGGTCTTTGCCAACGGTTCCAAATCAGGTTAAAATGGTCCACGCCATATTACCCTCAGGGTAATGGACAAGCTGAGGCAACAAACAAGACTTTGGTAAGGATAATGGAGAAGATGGTTAGCAAAATAGGTCGAAACTGGCACCTACAAATCCATCCAGCCCTTTGGGCTTACCGAACATCCATTCACACTCCTACGGGTGTGACACCATATTCCCTAGTGTTCGGGACAGAATCTATCATCCCTTTAGAGATCAAACTTCCATCCCTGAGAATTTCTCTTTGGGACTATCTGGATAAGGATGAAGATTATCGAGTGGCAAGACTGGCTGAGTTAGAGCTCCTGGATGAGAGGTGCATTCGTGCTCTTAATCACCTGAAAGTGTATCAACACAGAGTCTCCAGAAACTACAACAAGAGAATCATCCCTCGTCAGTTTGAGGTTGGTGATTTAGTCATGAAGGAGAACCAGTTCAACACCAGAGCAGAGTGAGAAAAGAAAGGGAAGTTCGAACCACATTGGTTGGGACCCTATGTTATAGTTGCACCAAGTATGGCACAGGGGCGTACAAACTGGCTCACCCCAATGGTGATGAGCTCTGGGAGCCCATGAACGCCATGCATCTTAAGCGGTTCTATGCTTGAACATGGCACAAGGAAGTTAAAAAAATCAAAAATATCAAAAAATCAAAAAAATCAAAAAATCAGAAAAAGAAAAAGAGAAAACAGGTCGTCCACTAGTGAAAACCACGCAATTGTGGCACTTTGGAAAGGTCCTTGGGTGAAAATATGGTTTCCTGAGCACCTCAGGAGGATTCGTTTGTTCACAAGCATCCTACATCTAGAGGGTAGTTTTCTTTGGCCTAGACCCTGATTCTGCCTTCAGGATATTCCCTGTGTGCCCCATCCTGTCAAGCCTTGATCCAGCTTTTCCTTCTTTTATTCGTCTGTGAGGGGTATGGTCTTTCGCTATTTCCCATCTTACGCTAGGGGCAACTCAACGACTTCACCTTCTTGTTCATAAATGTGTGGCTTCTTGCCCTTGTATATTCCCCATCTAATGTGGGGGCATCCACGCTTTCTTGGTTACCTGCACATAGCTCTGAAAAACCGTCATAAAACACAAAAACATTAGAAAATTGTTTCACAAAAACACAAAAAAATAGAAAATTGTTTCACAAAACACAAAAACAATAGAAAATTATTTTCCAAAAACCTAAACAATAGAAAATTGGTGCATGAAAACATATCTTCCAAACAACATAGTTACTTGCATTGTCTTGTGTTCCTTTCTTGCTTGGGGCTTATATAGTGTTTTGCATTCTTGCTTTTAGGTTGTTTTTGCTTGGGCGCTTTTTAGGAGTAGTTTCTTGCTTAGATTAGATTTATTTTGGTTGTGCATATTTTGGTACGTTTTTGCATGCTAGGGAATCTTTGGGAAATCATGATGTAATGTGTTAATTCATTATGTTCTTTCTTCAGAGATATTTCCATTGGTATATCAATTTTTTTTAATATGGTATGAAGAAGTTATGATCTATGTTGAAGTTACAAAGTATAGATAGAAGACAGGGTATGTTACTTTATACAAAATCCTACTTTCTTGACTGTCCTACAGCAATTTAGGCCTGATATGAGGACTGAAACATGAATTAAAGGCTACAGGGATGAATTTCAACTGCTCAACATCCTAATGGATCCCTACAGACCGTATAAGGTCATGCCAATCGATGCTCAGTCTTGGTTAGTCTCAAAACATTGAGAATTGTGACTGTAGCAGTGTAATACCGTCAACCACGACCTGTTCTACAGAGACCTCATGGAAAGGATACTTGCCAAAAGACTTAGCCTCTGCACATCGAGGAGGTGATAGGTAGTACCATGAACAAGAGGATTTCAAATTTTTGGGAAATTTCACCATGTCATTCAAGAGATCAAGCGAGCCCTAGTTCTGGGGCAGGGAATACAAAATCGATCATAGAGAGCTTATCCAGATGTTTCAAAGCCTGCAATAAATTGCACTGGGCTTGTGATGACTCAATCCAAGTATTCCATGCTTTACAGTAGGCTTCTCAATTCAAAATCCTTGACTGTCGATCTTTTGCTCTCGGCCTGTGTAGAGTTTTACCATGAATGGATAGAAAACAGTGAACAAAGTGCTAGAAACATGCAAAGAATTCTCTGTCAAACCTCAAACTCCTTCAATTACCTTCAATCATCTCTGTTACAGCTTCTCGATCGAGAATTATTAATGATTTGGTCAAATTCCCAAATTTGCACATTTAAAACATCTTTCCTAGCATTTCTCAACCATACCCTAGAATTGCTCAACCATACCCTAGAATTGCTCAACCATACCCTAGGCTTAGAAAATAGTTCAAACCTCCCTTATTTGATGGAATTGACTTGGATCCATGTGAGAATGGATCTTCCAAGTTGATTTTAGCACATTTTTGGCCTTCATACACAATAGGCCTTATTTTAGGCATTTACAAACACACACACACACACATTTAAAAATTCAAACTACACAAATTTGGAGGAAAATGACATTCAAACTCCTAGACTGTCCTAGACTCAACAACAAACATGACACAACCATGACAACATCATGATGCTCCTGCATCAAAGGAACCTCAGACATGGATGCAATTGACAAATTAGAATGGGATGAAGTTATGGCAGATGAATCTATAATTCACTGATGAAGAATGATACTTGTGACTTATGCCCTCTTCCAAAAGTAAGAAAACTTGCTTGGTGCAAGTAGGTATATCAAACAACATGTGCACTAATGGTGCTATTAAAAAGTGCAACACTCACCTACTTGTAAAGGATTCTCCCAAGTTGAAGAGGTAGATTATTTTGAGACCTTTGCACCAATTGCAAAGATGAACTTAACACCTTGTACTTTCCATTGCTACATCACACAATTGGAAAATGCACCTGATGGACATGAAGAGTGTGCCTTCTTCCGCAGAGATTTGCACAAAGAAATGTAGATGGAGTAACCAACAGGGCATTTTTCAAGACTCCAAGCTTTGGAGATCACTCTATGGGCTCAAACAAGCCCTTCGGACTTCGTATAACATAAACAGATTCTTACTTGACTCAAGATTTTCCCGATGTCATTCGGACCCAATAATGCAAAAAAGATGATCAACGGTGACCTCCTTGTACTTTATGTTGATGATTTGATCATCAATGGGAGTTCTTCCTCTTTGATTAAGGATGTGAAGTCAGCCTAAACTCCCTTCCAATCTGGAGTCATATTGTATAACAAGTGTTCTACACCTTCAGTTGATGCCACATTCTAGACATCCTTCTCTATTATACTCACGATCACCTTGTGTTGGCAAAATTTTCTGCATAGCACAAAACCTAGGCAGTCATGAGATAAATCTCCCTCATTTACCAGTGAGGCTCCCGTGTCATATGGGGTTTTACTTTAACTGTTCAGCTCATGAACCATAGCTGTATAGTTCTGCAGCAAGTAAGCAGTTGTTTTCAGAAAGGAAATATTTATAGAAGATGGGAATTATATAAACACAAAGAAGAAATGGGGAAGATGTGCATCTCAATCAATAGATAACAGAGTTGATTGCATGCACATAGAAGAAACCAATAGATATAAACACAGAATTATAAGTAAAGGTAGATCTACATCTAGATCTGAAATAACACAAAGTTTACTAAAAGATCTAAGATATAAAAACAAGAAACACAATACACCGTGACACAAAGTTCTCCGGAAATCTGCTCCTGTATATTCCTTTGTTTCAAGAGGCTCTCAAAGGTTTCAGCACAAAGTCTGGAACATAAGGTTGTTGCTTACAAATTATGATCCTTAACCCGAAGGTTCTTCTCCTACTTATAGAATGTAGGAGGGAAAGTTCAAATGGGAAACTCGACTGAACTGAAACATAAACAACAAGTAAAGATGACATTTGGCAATCATCTTCCACTAACTTCTCCTTAAGTGACACATGTATCACTTAACTAATAGAATTGTTCCACATAACTTTAAGTAATGGTTTCAAAACCAATAACTTTAAAGTTTTATAATTTCATCTGGGAACGTGAAAAATAGAAGAAAAAAGAATAGAAGAAGAAGTCAAGCCAGCTATAACATTTATGTCTTCTTTTTGTTCTGATACTGGATATACTTGTCGAACATGTAATTTAGCATCTTCCCATCTGTTTTAGCCACTGCTTCTTTTTCTGTCCTGAACTGCAGCAATCCTTTGTTCAACACCTTGATACACGCTTTCACATCCTCCAAGTTTGGCCCGAACCTCGCAATATCCGCCTGCAATGCCACCAGTCTGCTAATGGAATTCATCGTGAAAGGCTTAGTAGCTCCATCAATTCTTCCTTGTACCATCAGAAGAGACTCTTCCAAAGAATTAGGCACTCTGCTAGGAACGATCCGTACGTATGAAGTAACATTCCCGACCACTTCCTCCTTAGTGAAAGCAATGATACTGTCTAGTAAGGACGATGTCTTACTCTCAAGTGTTTGCATCCTCTTCAGCAAAACTCTGCAGATCTCCAAACGGTAAGATACTGCAAACTCCAGCTGCTTCCTATTCTCAATTGATCCATCCGACACAATTTGCTCTGTAACAAATACTTCTCCCGAGAGCTTGTTGATTTCGGCCAAAGTACTCAAGCTACTCTCAGCAACTATGTTCATATCTACTATGCTCGTCACCAGTTGCTTCAGCGGATTTGCTGCATCATTCATAACCTTCAGGCGGGCTGGCACCTCTCCAAGTTGTACAGAAGCTTGACGAATAATCAAATTCTTCCATTCGTCAATAGCTTTCACCTGATTGCTTGCATCCTCCATATCCTGCATAAGATGATCACTCACCTGCTCTGAAATGGGCTGAGTGGAAGATTTAGCAACCTTGGCTATGATCTCGCACAATTGAGATACCTGCTTCTGAAGCTCGTCTTTCTGCGCTTTTTTCTGTCAAGCCTAAGGAATAGAACATCTATTAATGTTTGTGTATCCTGCTTCAATCCTTCTTTGGTGGCTTGAACGATGGGTACTCTAGTTACTGTTACATCTTCTGCCGTGAGCTCATCTTCCTTCTTTCCTTCTGCCAGAACTAACATCTCAGCAAACTTCTGCCTTGACTCCTCGATGATCAACCTTGAAGTTACCTTAGCAACTTTAGGTCTTCTGTTTTTTCCGCCTAAACTCCGGAGTAGCTGCAAGTCGTGTTTCTCCAAGTTCATTTCCACTCTAGCTTCTGGAACCAACTGTGAAGCCAACCATTCTGAAAAGTTACTTCTCGGAAAATGAGAAGTCGTTGAGTGCGCTACTATCTCACGCTCTGTTTCCTCTCCATCAGAAAGTGCTATAGTGTTATGGTTGCCATCTTCTGAATAATCCAAGGACAAAGCTCTTTCGAACTCTGCCATCTGCAGCTTCAACGTCTCTTCTGGAACAGGTGCTGAATGGAGTGGCTGAGGAGAGAAGATGAATGTTGCCGGATTCAATGGAAGCATGGAAGTGTCTTGCTGAGGTGCAATAGTCGGTGAAGTACTGGATGCTGGAGAAGCCGAAATTAAAGTCATAGCCGTGGAAGTGATCTTCTCCTTTGATTGAGATCTTTTGTGTACTTTCATCTTCTCGAACCTTCTGTTGCTTTCTCCTCCGTGCTTCCTCTTGAGGGAATCTCCTGTGCTGAAGTTGCCCGTGACTTGATTCATCAATGCTTCATCAAGGCAGTATCCCTTCGTCAGCAACTAGTTTGAAGTATTCACCAGAACAACGCCAGACCTTTCCTCAATCGTGTGGCAGCCTCCTACGTTATCCTGATGTACGGCTCTATCTCCTCTCATTTGATGGTAAGTGTCAAGTTACACATTCCCATCATCTTTAAGATCCGCAGGTGTTCGCGCTAGTCCAAAGTCGAACACTTGTCGTGCTGATTGCCTGCTGAAATCTTTCTTTCTAACCTCGTACTCACTTTTGCACTTAATCCAGAAATCCTCTAATGAAGGCACATGTGCGTACTTTTGGGAGATCGTCTTCCTGGCTACTCCAAATAGATTGAAGTTCAGCCGTGCCAGGAAGAACTCTTGCTCATACTCGAATAACATCTCCGTCTCCATCCCTCGAGCTCTATGAATGCTCTGGCAGCTATAAGTCCCACGGTGATCGGGAAGAAGCCCGTAGACTTGTGTCGTTTCGACTGAAGGGCGTGTATCTCCACAAGTTGTCTACTCAACTCCATGGTGATCAATCTATCATTTGGATATCTGGGCAGCTTAACCGGTTCTCCAGAAAAGCCTGTAACCCTTAGGTATGTGAAATCTGCAAACTGAATGAATAGACTACCAATTCTGGATACAGCTTCCCACGCTTCTTTGCTCACCCTGTTGGCCTTTAGGTCCCTGTCTAGCCTACAAATGAATTCGTAGAAGAATCCATCATTGACCACTTTGAAATCTTTCTCACATGCAAGTACAGTCAGCTGTGGGTAGCACTCGAAAATGGGGTCCTTAAAAAGAACGCCACATCTATCCAGCTTCGACAAGATGCCTTGTGAAGCTGCAGCGTACAACAAGTAGGAAGTCATTTTGAAGTTGAAAGTACACTTCACGTTCAAGAGTTGCTCACCAATGTTGTCGCTAATGATTTCCGACCAATTGATTATGGAATCAACCTTTTTGACTTCAGTGGCCCTGATGAAAGCATACATCTATGTACGGAAAGTGTGAGCATTAGCCTCGCCATTAATCCTACATAACAATTTGACAATATCATCTACCTCTTGCACCAAATTGAACCGCGGAAGAGTTCTTGGGAACTTAGAAGGAGATCTAAGCTTCTTCATGTATCTGTTGTTCATTATGTTCACGCAGTCAACTCTATGCTTCTCCCACCTGCTGCCGGCATCCTGAATGCTAATGGAAGTCACCACCTTTCGCGCCGGAATCTTCAAACAATAATTGATGAACTCTGCGTCCAACCGAATTATTGTTTTCCCCGTAGCATCTCGCACTGATCTGGATGATGGTAAGATCTAGCACACTCCATAACGAACTCTGGCAACTGGGTTGTGTATGGAAAGGCTACAGCTTGAATAATTCCACTGTTTTTAACTACACGCATGAGTGAAGTCTTTCCTGCTCTGGATCTATCAATCAATTCGGAAAGAGGTTCCGGACCTAGATCTATGTCTCCTATGTTTGCAAATTTGGAAGTGATGCATGACTCCATTGTGCTTTCTTTTTCGTCCCTCTTTGTCATGGCTTTGTCTATCTTTGTCTGAACAATTCTTTTTCTTCTTATTCAGCCAGAATTCTTCAAAACTGGTGCAGATCTAGATAATTCTTCAGATTCAGAGGATATATTCAATGTATTGGACATTGATTAAAGCTCATTTTCTTTTATAAAGCACCTGTAACGAATTCCTGCAATTAATTCAGACAAAGATGGCAACCGGAACATGAACAGTGAATTTTAATCATAAAAATTTGCATAATCCAAGTCTGCTGCCCCAAAAATTGATGTTTTGTTTGCATGCAAATTGAGCATGAATTTTTCCAACTTGACCTGAGCACATGTATCACTTATGCAAACAATTATCCAGACACAAATCAACTCCCTTTAACCTTGTGCACCAAAATTGGAAGCTTTTAGTATTGATTTCACCTTCTTTTGAGCAAAAATCCTCTTCAAATGGGACGCACTTTTCCTCTGGGCTGCACTTCTTTACCTGTGAATTAATTAATTTATCTTTATGGCAGCCCCTACTTATATAACCCTTGTGATTCTATAATTAATTAATGTCTTTGCTATTACTGGCAATTGATTAATTAATTAATAAGCTTCACTCTTCAAATGGGGCGCCTATTTTGTGCATGCTTATGGCTGCCATTAAATAAATTAAATTTATTTAATTTTAGACTTTTGCTTCTAGTTAACTCAATCATCACAGTGTGCTTTGACCTTAGCCACTGAAAGTAGGAATTAATTTAATCATTTAATACTTTAAAAAGTATTATCTCTCTCCCAAAAGGGGCGCACTTTTTGACATAAAGGGGCTGCCATTAAATAAATTAATTTATTTAATTTTAGAACGGTCTATTTTCATCCACCTTTTGTCCTTTAACCTCTGTTGACTTTTCCACAAGCCTGGGCACCTATTTTGGGTGAATAATTAATTAAATTAATCAATTTAAAGGCTGCCTTTACTTCTCCAAAAGGGGCGCACTTTTTGACATAAAGAATTCTATTTTTAAAAATCACATGACAATGGGATTATTTACCCTACAAGGCAACCCTGAAAATCCCATATGATTCACTTAAATCATTTGACTTTCATAATGGGATTGTTTACCCTACAAGGCAGGCAATAAAATCTCATGATTCACTTAAGTGATATTTCTTTTATTCCACAATGGGAATTTTTACCCTACAAGGCAAGTAAGAAATTCCCGCCTGCCTGATGCCTCTAATTTTCCCATTGTCACTTAAGTGGTGTTGCCTCCATGGGAAAAAATACCCTGCTAGGCAGGTACAAAATTCCCACCTGCCTGTTGCTTCTAATTTTCCCATGATCCACTTCAATTCTTCTTTTTCCAAAAATGCAGCCAGCCTAAAAGAGGTTTTTTGGTGCACGACTTCGTCTTTTCCCAGTGAACCAGACTTCCGATGGCGACTTCCTTCTGGCACAACGTGCGTATATGATCTCCAGCTACTCCAGGCCAAGAATCAAGCCAATCCGGCAAAGGAATTGATCTAGAGAAATTTCACAAAAAACGAAACGAGAAAACACAAAAACACAAAACGTTGCCACAAGTCACAAATAAATTCCAAAACTCATTCCTGGTTAAAATCCTACTGGTATATCGGAATAATGATATATGCGATCACAACAGAGTTGAATCGGAGCACAAATTGCCTCAAACGGGGCTCAAAATAATTAAATACAAATTTCCCGCAGACAAACCCCGACGACAAAATATAACAAATTTGGGCATCAGGGTATTTGGCGAAAATGGCTACTATGGCTCTTTCGGAATATCTTGACGCAATACAAGAACTTTCTGGCAATAAAAACACAAAACGACCCATTATTTTAAAAGTACGAAATTTTTTTCGAATAGGGTAGTCACAGATTTCAGGATGAAATTTGGGGACACCACCTTGTCTTGTTTTTTGTTGTGGGACTAGTCTCCCAATTCATGCAAGATTCGCACAAGACAATGGAAACAAGCAACAAGGATTACTTTGGTTTTATCCGAGATACAATTCAATATGTCACTAAGTGTACTTTTTCGGACTCGGCACAATTAGTGGGTTATACAAACTCGAACTGGTCGAGCGATGTTGAGGATCCCAAGTCTGCTTCTAACTACATTTACCATCTTGGTTTCATTCTATTCACTTGGTCAAGCAAAAAGTAAGATACTATTGCACTATCATCCATCAAGGCAATGCATAGTGCAGTAGTTAGTGCAAGCCAAGTGGCTCTTTGGATACATCACAATTAGACCAAATTCGGTATTCCATGGGAACAACCAGCTACTCTTTGGTGTGACAAGGAAAATTTTATCCACGTTACTTGCAACCCACTAGATCATCAACAGACCAAGTATATTGAAAATCAGAAATCCGTAACCACTTCAGCAAAAACATCTCATGTATGAACATGTGATCAACTTGAAGTATTGTTGCACAAAGGATCAGTTCATGAACATCTTTAAGCCACTATCAACAACAAAGTAGGTCCAATTTTACAGTTTTCCTAAATTAGTTAATTCATGGTATTTATCTATTTGTAAATAGTAAATGTAAATATGCTCATGCTGTCCATATCCATTAGTTTGTTTAGAGTCGGTCTTGGTTATTTGTTTGCATGAATTATCTACCTAGTTGAGTTCACCAAGTTTGACTTGGTAAATATTTCTATTTTGGGAGATAATCCTTTGTCGCTCTTAGTTCCACCTCTATCTCCTTATGATTGTAAGTTGAGGATGGATACGCACATCATTAACGTTGATCATCGGCATATTAATAAAACAAATCACTTATTGTGTTTGTGTTAATCATCTACTCATTTGTGTGGATTTGCATTGAAAGTGTAAGGTTGTTTGGCAAGCAAGGGTGATCCTCGCTATCGATTTTCACACTCAATCGGGGCATTCTTAGGCGACCCCCAGGTACTCCTTGGATTGTTCCCCTCTCTAAGGGACGTTCTCTGCCATTGGTTCTTCTTCTATAGCTATTAAATGTGTTACTTTGCATGTTATTCCCTCTCGAGTCTCTACAATGCAATATTTTCTAGTGACCACTCCCTCTCGAGTCTCTACAATGCAATCTTTTCTAGTGACCATTCCCTCTCCATCTACTCGAGTTGTTATTCCTATTGAGCCCACTTAAGTACACCTATCATCCATCTTTCACCAATGCCCATTACTTGAGAGTCTTACTTGAGTCATTGCAGTTAGACGAAGGGCTAGTGCAGAAGCAAATGATGATGATTTATACTTCATAGCCACTTGAGAGGGATAGGTTAGGGATGCAAATATGTCAGATTAGTCTATAAGCAGAGCTAGACATTCCAACATCTTCATCGCGGGGCCCAACCTAGCTCGAGGTATCCTTTGGAAGGGGGAAACTAGGGGAGATATGACATTTACTCAAGATCAGCCTAAGGATAAGCAGGGTGAGTAAGGCCATATCGAGCAGGACCGAAGTGATCAAGCAAGGGAAGATGATGTGGATGATGAGTTGTAGAAATCAAGAATATGCTATAAAGAAGGCTCACGAAGATAGGTATCGGCACCAAATGCATTCACCAAGGTACGTATCACACTTCGACACCAATAACAAAGAGTAGTGGGTTGCAATACCCCAAGTTGCAAAAGGGCGACACGCAGGTGTACACAAATTGGAAGACTTTTCTGAGAGAATGGCAAATTTCTATGCCGGTCTTATGGGGTATATACTAGACAGGGCAATGCTTTCTTCTAGAAGAGTAGAGCACAAAAGATGGTTTTAGACATGGAGTATAGTTTCGCTCGAGAAGGTCACAAGTAATACTTCCAGGAGAGTGGAAGGAATAAGTCATTCCACGGCTTAATGCAATATGGGTATCGGCCACACATTTTCCTAGTCTTTATGAGCCCACACCTTGGACCTTGTGTCCTACCTTCATACAAAGAGTTAGCATTACTATAGATTATCTCTGCAATGGGAGCATATGTTGGAGAACATATATATCATAAAAACAAATTTAGAAAATAAAAATGCGCAATTGAAACAAAAGAACGAGGATCTGGAGAAAATAAATGAGTTGAATAAAATCATGACATTCGTCGAGTAGGACTCAAGCGATGGTAGGAGCATGGCAATAATGTTGAGAGGAAATGGACTGTCTGAGAAATTAATGTGAATAAGTTCCAGCCAGCCAATGAAATTTCAGGTAGGGTTTAAAAGGCAAGGCAGAAGCACACAGAGCGCTCCAGCAGTAGTTCCAATGGCATGCCAGAGTTGGGAAGCAGCTGAGCACAGAGAGCATCAACTCTAGGCCTCTAAATGCAGAGAAGGCCACATGATAGCAACTACAAGCCTCTTTGGATACAGAAGTGTTACAGCACAAGGATACATAAGTAGCCTTGGGCGATGCACACACAAAGGTGAGGTTACTCTTGGACTCGCAAAAGAAACCTATATAATCAAATTTCATGAAAAAGTAATCATTTAAAGTCAAATCCTCCTCTTCCTTCTAGTTAGCAACCCATGAACATTTTTCTAGTTTTCCTTTTTCACTCTTTTTCACTCTTTTTCAATTTTCTTTACAACAGAGACTACAATTGCAAAAGATAATGACTACAATTTTAGATTTCAGGTTAGTATGTTCACAGTGCATCATAGTAGTAGTAGATTCAACTGGATGTAAAAGAATTTACTAGTGCAATGACTACAATGGAAAACAACAATGGAATAACAAGAACAATGAATGTCAACTGAACCAGTGATTTTCCATCAACATGCTAGGATTTGAAGACAAAAAGGTGCCATTAATGTAGGTATTGAATCTTGGCAATATAAAATGGATTTAGACACAGACAACTGTTAGTGTTTATACATAGAATGAGAAAGTGTCATTTTCTGGTACATCATGATCATCATCATTGTAGTATAAGAGAACATTAGAAATGAAACTTCTTCATTGTATCTTAATTTAATATATATCATATCCATTCAAGACTAACTACAAAATATAATTTGACAATGAAACACGGATGGAGATTGCCAATACATTGTCGACAAACTCATAGATATGGGAGCAACAGGAGAGTAGGAGCAAGGATTGAACCTGATTCGATTAGTATCCCCAAACTCAAAAATAAACCATTTGTACATCCTAACACAAAACTCTTTATTCTCTTTTACTCGTACTTTTTCTATCTTATGGCCATATACAATGATAAAGAAAATTGCATGCTACATCATCATCTCTTGCAACTTAATCTGAGGTTATTTTTTGATGACGTGAAGAAATATTCGAGCGAAAATTTAAGAGAGAGAAACATATGCTCAAAGCAAGGAAAAATATTTACCAACTTTGACAAGAAGCCTCTCACAGTTTTTATGCTAAACCAGGTATACTAAAAGAATGCATGGTTAAGAGTGTAGAGAAACCTCCGGAATTTCTTTAAGAACTACTTCCTCTGCAGCTGCTTTTGTTCTTAGCATTCGAGAAGGCGATGACGGAGATGCTCCAAGACAAGATACTTGTATAAACCTCATAATACCTCCATGTTCTTTAGCTATCTACATCATTTTCCAGTTTAATTGATATACATCATGCAGATGTTAATAAACATTAAAAAACATTAATAATATCTTCAGTATCACACTACATCCATTAAACCAAATGTTTGAAAGCAGAAAGCATATCTCTCATGCCCTTACTCGATAATTCGCATAAAGGACGAACACATAATCTTCAAATCAAGCTTAGGAATAATACCCAAATATCATTTTTTATTCAATTCATCTAAACGAAGCATCACGGCAAAACTTTAATACAGTACTTACATTTAATCTACTGTAGAAGCATATCGAACTATATCCACCATAAGTTTTCAACTGACTAGCAGTACTATTAGTAATTGATTACATATCGTGCTACTGCCTATGACAATATGCATTTTACTTTTAAGTAGAAATCAATAAAAATTCTACTTTTAGAGCACTATAATTGTTAAGAGTTATGTTCACATTAGTGATATATTAAGAAGTGGTTCAAGTTAATTTCTATCCTAACCTGGTTTGTGTTCACACTTGGTAAGCTTGTTATAGGGAGTTTACCACTTGTTTTAACCAAGTTTGTTTTTATATTCAAACTTGGTTTCCCGTATAAGTTGTTTCAAACAATATTTGTTTTGACAGGTTGGAGGTTGTTGTTTGCAACCTCCTCATAAAGCCTATTTATTTGGCTTTATGAGTCTCTTGTATGGACAGGTTTTGGAGAATAAAATAATAATTTTCTGCATGTTGTGTTTGTGAGATTGCTAGAGTTTTTTTGCCAGATTGAAGGCTTAAACCTTCAGAAGTTCCTGCCTAGATCCTCTTCATTGTCCTCATAATAGTTACTCAAAAATTTTAAAGAGAATTACAATCTCAATTTATATTTGATTCTAACTGTTCTAAGGATTTCTGCCTTGCCTTAGCTTCATTCAGGGATTCAACTGTGCAGGTGTGAAAGAACTCATTGCAAAACAAAAATGAACTAGAACTAATCTACATTTGAAATATTCATCACACTTCATATTTAAAAAATGAACATATTATGAGCTAATGTATACTTAATTCATCATCAAATAATACCGAAATTGAGTGACACCACATTGGGTTGAGTGATACCAAACTACTTGCAATTGAAGAATACTATTTCAAGCACCACAGAAGGGAGGCTGGGGAGATTGGTAAACATACAAATAATTTGAACAGGGATGATGGCCTAGGTTTAAGACAACCCTGAAAACCCAGTCTATGTAATCTGAAAACGGTACCCCTCACTTCAGTGATGTGCTAATTTAATGTTTTAACACTGCAATGTGATTTACAAGAAAGTAGCATTCTATAAGAAGAGATGTGAAGCTACAACACTGCTGTTTAAATTTAAATGACAAAGCCTTTAGGCTATATTCTAAAAATTGAAAATGAATCAATTTTCCTTTTGAGTCTGAAAAGCCACGTGACAAGTTATCCCCCAAGAAAATGATGAGATTTGTCATGACATGGAACTCATAATAATAACGATTTTGACTTTCTAAAAAAAGTCAGAATTTTCTACATTTCAGCGCCCTTCAACACAGATTTTGGGTGTTTAACTTTGATCAACGAAGTTCTGCACCATTTCATCATACCGTACACATTCTAAGTTTTCCAATGCATTTTAATTTTTAAATGAAGTTGTTTTGAGCCACAGTCATGAAGTTATGCGTACGGCAAGGTGATGCAGCGCTTTCTTGGTACTTAGTCACAATTGCTACAATTGTCCCTCCTTGAGAAGCAATGGGTCACATTGCTTCAAGACCTTATCTGATGAACATAAGATATTCTTGGTGAAGAATTGATTTTCTTCCATATGTACCCATTCAAATTTCATTTTGGTTGATTGTGAAGATTTAAGAGTAGTGATGCCATCAAACCAATATGTGTTTGTGGTGGGCTAAGAAGATTCTCCAATGTACGTAAGACTGAAATTTTTTGGGCCTGATTTCTGGCTCAAGAGGCTTCCAAATTCCTTCATCGTCTTTGTCAACACCTTGCCCAACATATCCCATTTTCTTCCAAAGATTGGAACCATTTTGTTTGTGTTTTTCAAAAATGCTGAACCAGTCTGATGGATAATCAAAGTGTTAAAAATCAGGACTTATCATGCTTTCATCTATTTTTGTTTGGGCATCTTTTGATGAATTCTTTTTTGCCTGCATCTTTTCACATTCTACCTACAAATCGATCAAAATGTCTTCCTCAGAAGCCAATTCTTCATGGAGTTTTTGCATGGCTTGGTTCCGTCATTCTTCTGCTCGAAGAAGTCCCTTAACAGCAACATTTCCAAATTATGAAATGAAATGAAAAGGCTTTAATCGCGTCCACCAGACCTGAGAATCTATGGGACCATAATTTTTTATAGTTGCCTCAACTACCCAAAGATGTTGAAATGGTAGGTCAAGTTGTTTCTTTAAGAAGGTTGTTCCTTATACTGATTTGTGTTAACACTTTTATCCTTGTCCATTCAAATAGCACCAACATGGAGTCAACTCTCAATATTTCCATATACTTGACTCAAATGTCCTTGTAGGTTGAGCATTCAAGGAATAAATGCTTCTTTGTTTGCACTACACCTATGGTGCAGAAAACATGTATTCTTTCCTCCCATTCTTCCTTAGGGGTCACTATCTACTTGTCTCACATATGGGCCTATGGGAGCTAGTCCTTATTTCAGATATAAGTGTCTTCTCCCTCCATTTGATTTCAGTCCCTATATATGTCTTTTCGTAATGCTCATGGGTTTGGTTGAATTTTGTAAGATAGTGTTGTTGTTTCCTCTCTGTTTGTTTCTCCACGTGACTATTCTAAACTTTTTATTCACATAATTTTAATTTCTTTGCTAAGGTTTGGGCATTCATTTAAGTTAACATCCCATCTACTAATATATTTGTGATTATGTCTCATCTATGTTTTCTTTCTCCTATGCAACTCATCTTCCCTTGTGGCTTTAGGATACTTGTTGGTCTCCATATTTTCTATTTTTTTCAAGTAGCATAGTCACCTAATCATAGTGGTTGCCTCTAATGGGAGAGTGCTTGTTTCTACAAGGAGTATTCCGTAAGGGATTGAACCTTTGCTTTTTAAGATTAGTAAAGACTCTTCTACATTTCCATAATTTGCTTCATGATAAGAATAAGGTTGTTTTACAATTGTTGGTTTTCATCCCTTTGTTGTTGATTTTCTTGGAGTAACTTGTGTTTTTTGAGACACCACTAGAATAAGGCATATTTGCTTCTTGATGGTGGGTAAAAATTACAAACTTATTTTCATTTATCAAAGATATTTTTCTAGGAGCCACCACTAGATTTTGTAAGACTGAGCACCCAAAATGACAATGATACTATGAGCTTTCGATTGATCAACACCATATCATTCCCACATAAAGGTTGGCCACACAGAACAACACACGCTTCTAGTATTATCACATCACGGAGTGATTCGCCTTGAAACAGATTGATTGCGTAGGGCAGTCACCACTACCATTTGACACATATACCTCTCAACTAATTGTATAAAGTTGTGGCGAGGTGTCATCGACAAAGTCAATCTCTTTACAACATCTTCTATAATCAGGTTCTTCGACCGCCATTGCCCACAATATTGTGAGTAGAAACACTTTGCCTACTTTGGCTCTGAAGGAGAAACTCATATTGTGGCAACAATGGAGTAGTTATTGGCTTGTAAGATTTCCTATCCCTTGTCCAACATAGGGGCTGTCGACTGTGTTGATGTTGGTGGTGGTTCCAGATCTGAATTGGCTTGAGAATCAAATGGTGGGATTTGTATCTCAGCCATTAGTGCTTTTCTAGCACAACATTCTTCATTTGAGCACCACTTTCTCTCGTGAGCGCCACACCACTTCCTCGTATCTTTTTATGGGCTTTAATCAGGTAAAGCCTTCTTTGACACAAACTTTGACTGAAGGTGTTGACCCCACTGCTCACTTTTTGTTATTAATGCCATTACTGCCAAGTGTAGTTTCCTTTCTTCCCTTCTACTTGAACTTCTCTCCAAACTTAACTGCATAGCTGATGTATGTAAACTCCATTTCTTCTTGGAAGTAAACTTGCAGGCCACAGCAGTATTTGAGAATTCCATGCTGCTCAATGTCAAGTATACCAAACATTTGCTAATAGAGCACGTAATGCGATTGTATAATCTTCCACTGTCTCATCTCAATCTTAACACAATTGATGCTACTTTGTTTAGTGGTGATCATAATTCTTCACAGGGTAGTACTCTTCTTTAATGGCATCTACAAATTCTGCATGAGATTTATTTGGGGCATCCTTCTGGTTTAGTGTTAATTCATTTTCATCCTCTTCTTTGTTGACCAAGGACAATAGGATTCCCACCATTTTTTGACATAGAATATAGCTTTTAAGAAAGTAAATGTAGTAATTCACTTGCACCTTAAAGGGCATAGGACCGTCCTTAGGTCTAATTGACAAAACAGTGGGTGCTACAGGCATAATCTGTGAGATGATATTGGAGATTTCTGCCATCATCTCCCTCCTCTTCTCAAGGACTTCCTAGAAAACAGCTTGAAAAAATCTCACATTCACTCTTTTGCAAGCTAAGATTCTTTCAATTGACAAGAAAGATAATCCAATGTGTAGCGGAATCTTTTGCAAGCTAAGATTCTTTCAATTGACAAGAAAGATAATCCAATGTGTAGTGTGTCTTGAAACCGAACTTCCTATAATTTGACCTCGTTTGACCGTTTGACGGGACATGAACAAATGGAACGAATTGCATGGATACCACTACTCCGAATTTAAACAGAAATCCGGTGGGTAACACTCTAAATTGCATAAACCTAATGTGTCTTTATATTGTAGTGTGTCTTGAAACCGAATCAAGGAAAGGGATGCAACAAACACATAATATTGTAATGCAAACAATTTGAAAAGATCTTTTGCTCCCTCTTTTGCCATCTCAGATCGTTTGGATTGACAAGAAAGGTAATCCAAAGGGTAGCATGCCTCGAGATTATGCTTCCTATAATCTAGCTCATTTGATGGGTCACGCATAAATGGAAAGAACCTCACTAATAGCACTAATTCTAACTTAATTGGAAATCCAATGGGCAAGTAACAATAAAGCTGTGACAACGATCCTTGGTGAAAACTTTTGGTGCTTGTTGTAAAAGTAGAGGTATGTGTCTTCTTAGAAGTTCTACCTGAAGATTTTACAAGAAAAGGAATATGTGCATATATATACACACACAAATATATACAGCAGAAATATTCGTCAAACCCACAAAATTCAATGTAGCAACTGCATACTAGAAAACAAAACAAAAACTTTGTTGCACCAAGAAATGGAAACGGGAATAGGAAAACTGCAGAAACACAAGTTTGAAATCAGAGACATTAAGGTTAGGAAACAAGAGAAACTATGTTGCAGGCTTCTACATTAAACACCAATGACAAGTTGTACAAAACCAAATCCAAAGCTTTACGAAAAAAATTATTAGGAGGGTTCAACTTATATATAATTTAATTTGTCTCTATGTAGCCAATAAGAAAAACTATGTTGCAGGCTTCTACATTAAACACCAATGACAAGTTGTACAAAACCGAATCCAAAGCTTTAGTAAAAAAATTATTAGGAGGGTTCAACTTATATATAATTTAATTTGTCTCTATGTAACCGATAAGAAATTGCATCTTTGCATATGTGTCAAGTAGGATAAGAAAAGATAACAAAGAAATAGGAAGTTGAATACACATATGAAGTCGAATAGCCATAGGAAGTTGAATGGTCATCTTGGTAGATAAATGAATGTAATGGTGAAACATGAAGTGGGGGTGTAATTGTATTGTTAAGTGTACAATGGGACTGAGTAGAGTAATATTTGAATCGAGATCTTATTATTTTCTTGTCACCCCTTTTTCTCAATTTATTGTTTATTATTGTGTTTCTTTCGAAAGTTGCCCCACATATGCATCTCCTAGGTATCTATTTATGTATTCATTTACAAAACCTTCAAGTAATCGGTAAATTTGAGGTAGAGCCGGTTGTGGATACTATTCTCCAACATTTGCACCATATGGGAAATTAAAAAGAATTCGGTCTTTGAAAGGGAGAGGTTGGCACAAATTTAAGAGCACAACGATTTAGTAGGGTACATGTACGAGCTAATATTTCCAATAACATTTTCAATGAAGAGCAATCTATTACAAGAAAGTTCTATTTATACAGTGCAGGGATTACATTGGAGCAGATTGGAAGAGATCCATAGAGAGAATAAAAGTGTTTGCGGTTTTGTAAAATCGTAGATGCATCTGATGCATGTATGTTTGGAGATTAGTTTTATATTAGTTTAGAGGATTTTGGATGGGGCTGAGGAAAAAGCACTGACAGATGGGGCCGAGGAAAAAGCACACTGAAATGGGAGAATTGGACTATGAGATCAAGAAATGGAATTTAGTTTGTGATAATAATTAATATAGAGAATTTTGGATGACACCAAGATAAAAGCAATTGGACATAGGAGAATCAGAAGACGTGATTGGGAGCCCAAATTTAGTTCGTGATCATGATTGAGCCAGTGGAAACTAGTTGTGTTGCAATATTAGTTGTAAGTTACATACAGTTATGCACTAACTTTGTTATGCAGTGCCATCATCTATAGACTTGGCGGGTGCAGCAGCTCGACACCCATTCATTCTTGTAGGATGGAATGCATTATGACAGAGAAGGGTTGTAAAATATTTGAAAAATGTTGTCTCGATATTGAGTGCCTCAGGACAAGACACCTGAATTCATCTGGGAGTATTGTTAGGAGGGTTCGACTAAAATATAATTTAACTTGTATCTATACAGTGGATAAGAAATTGCATCTTCACATATGTGTTGAGCAAGATAAGAAAAGATTAAAAAAAAATAGGAAGTTGAATCACCATCTCGGCAGATAAATGAGTGAAAAGGTGAAACATGAAAGGTGGTGTAATTGTATGTTTGGTAATGTATGACTCATGGCCTCTCAGCCATGGGACTGAATATAAAATTATATTTGAATCGAGATCTTAATTTTGGTCACCCCTCTTTCTCAATTTATTGTTTATAATTGTGTTTCTTTCAAAATTTGGCCCACAGATCTCCCAAGTATCTATTTGTGTATTCATTTGCAAAACCATTAGGTAATCCATAAATCCGTGATAGGGCAGGTTGTGAATACTATATCCAACAAAAATAAATTCAATTCTTTCATCTTCCTATTGATGCTTCAAAGACTTTTTAGCTACTATCGACCACATTCTTTTTTATTTGGAAAATTTTGTGAGTGAATGGAATTTCTAATCTATCTTTTCCTCTTAAGTATTTAGGAATGTTTTGAGAATGTAATGGGTAGTTTAGATGAGTTAGAGGCTAGGCTAGGGTAAACTTGGGTTATTTATAGATCAAAAGAAAAAAATTAAATCCAAACTACACAACTCCCACATCATTAGGGCTATCGTTTTCCGCCAAGGAAATTGAATCCCATGATTTCAATGCTCTCAGTGGAGAGCAATTTGATGATTTGTTTATGTAATTTTTAATTATGATAGTTTGACCATTAATGTATTTTGAACATATGATATTACTAATATTTATAAACCTGTGCTATTATCAATTACGTAGCTTTTTTAATATTTTAATGCTGACTATGTAAAAAATATTGAAATCGTGTTTTTCATTGTATGTTTACATTTTTATATTTTATGTAAAAAATGTTTCCATGCATTGTATATGTGCGGCTCATACTTGCCAGATGAAGGAGGGCAAGCCCCATATCCAAACCCATACCCATTTCCATTTCTTGGTAAATTGGAAAAATATAAAATAAAGCATCCATCAATTAATTTATTGTTGTTGGAAAGATCTCGAAATGATCTTTATCATAGGATAGCTTTCATTTCATGATTACATTGAATTAAGACTTTTTCTCTAAACTTTTCAGAAGGCTTTGTAATTTCAGTGTGGGTTTATATGGTCAAGTTTCTCGAGCCATAATGGGATGCTTGCTAGTGAAATGATAGAATTTGATGAGAATTTGATGAGAATTTGCCAGCCAATTGTATGATAGTTCTATGTACACTTTGCATGTCATCTTAAAAACTATAAATTTGAGTTATCTAGCTTTTTGTAACTGTGTGATATTCAAACTGAAACTTTTTAGTTTACCACCAGTGTGTACAGATGTCTTAAATCACAAAAATAATATGCAAGATTATGAAATCAATTCAACATCCAGACATATCAATTGACAATTAGCAAGCCAGACAGTCTAAATGTCTCGATATGTGCCAATTATTTCATAAAGCCAATAGACCAGCTATCATTTTCCTGTCACTTTGAGAACACACAATTTCAGCAAAAATATCCACCCAAATAATTAAAACCAATAGCTAGCAATAGCCCTACTTTGTATAAGTTCTTTTCAACTTTTTTATTTTTATTGTCATCTCTATGTTGTAAGGAAATTTGTGACCATAATGAGGCTTCAGGCCATCTTTCATTTGATTTCTAAGACCTTGAAGTTTGGTGACTTCTAACTGATGTTTATATTGAACCTTACAAAGGAAAATTAATTAATTAAAACACCCAGTTTATCTCAAAATCTAAGTGCTTCACAAATACTGATTGTTTGTGTCTAGTTTTGAGAAGTTCTCTTTCGTTGACTATTCTATGACTATCTATCTTTCATAGGTTCTTTCATCCAGATCCCAGGACATCTGGGGGACAACACTCTAATGAGAATTTGGATGTGTTACATGCCTGCAAAGAAGTAATACGAACAAGATTCAGAGAGAGAAAACAATAGACAAGGAACAAACAATTATATTAATCTGTGTGTTCTATACATGGCATACTCTCGAGGGATATGTATGGTTTCTTATATTTTATTATCTCGTTGTTATCTGATGCTACAGATGTGTATGCATATATTGCAAAGCTGCACAGGCATACAAAACCATTATGGAAGTCGAAACAGTTGAGTTTCCATGTGTGACTCTTCGCATTCCATTGGTTGAGCTGATCAACATCAAAATTTAAAAGTAAAAAAATAATCACCATAGGGCACTGCCCTTGACCCATTTTAGGGCGGAGCCCCCACCAGACAGGAGCCCACAATTCTATCGACACCTAACAGTACTGCACAGCATGATAGCATTAGCAGTGTGGCATGTAGGTGTCGAGGTCCCTGAGGAAGCCACTAGTGAAAACTGCTTAAGGTTTAGTGTGTGCATGGATGGCACAATATCTGATCTGCCTGCATTGTTTTGCACCACTGTAAAAGTGTGTGCAGCATCTGGTGGAGATGGATTAGAGATCTTGGATGTACCACGACGTTTGGATGTGGTTCTAGAGTAACACAGATCATTAAACAAAAAACATCATTAGCACAAGCTATGAACATGAACTTGGTTGTACCACTGCAACTGCCCATGGAAGATGCACAAATTATTAATTTCACCTCTTTCCATTTGGAGACAAATTTAAGACCTAAATTAACTCACTAGACAAAAGTAACATCCCAAATCCAGTATTTCTAAGTGCGGCAAGTAGGAGCTAGTCATAAACATTAAACAAAAAAAGACTGAAAGCTATAAAAGCAGCTTACAGCGCATCGAACTATAAGTGAAACCCTATGTTGCACCAAGCATATGAAATTATGTACTTGAAAAATTCAAAAACAAAAATATTATAGGAGTGGTTGGCTAGGTCAGCCTTCAGGAACTGGAAGAAGCTTTGAGGTAGACTTCTTAAGGAAACGGCAGGAAACGGAATCAGCATAAAACAGTATTACAGATTGTGGTAACTTCCAGAAGCTCTTGGAAGAGATATCAGGAAGTTTCAGAAACCCCTAGAGATGGTATTTGTAAACTTTTGGAAAGTTTGATTACAAGTGCCGGAAACTTTTAAAAACTCCTGGACAATGCCTGCAAACTAGCAGAAACATTTCCTTAAATTTTTGGTCTTTCTCCAGGTGCTTCCAGAAGTTGCAAAGCACAACATTTCAGAATTCCATAGATAGGTTCCCAACCTACTGAAAATAGCTTCCTGAATTTAAGACGCTAGACCTCAACTCATTGAAACTTTAAACAAGAAAAAAGACGTACAGAGAAATATTCACTGTCAGGTTTACATGGGGTGGAAACAAGTTTTACAAAAAACAAAACAGAACATTGAAAGGATAATAAGGCGAGTTAAGAAAGTGAAGAAGAAAGAGCAAATTCAACAATAACAGATATTCTAAAACTTTAAAGCCCAAAACAACTCAAAGGCAGTACCAAGATTTAAGTAAAAACTGTCAAACGCTCATATTGAAAGCATGTGTAAATTCCCTAAACAAGACAAACGCAGCCACTTTCATGGATTCAGCAAAGAAAAGTGACGATTTTATACCTTTGCAAGATGCTCAGAGATTACTACATTGACATCTTCGTAACTGAAATTGCGTGTCTCATACTCCCTCCCTGTTAGAATGACATACAAACAAATCAAACTCAAGAAAACAATGCTTTAGTATTTTGTATCTGACATGCAAGCAAAGCCCCAATGGATTCAGTGATAACAGACCAATAAGATTGATGACAACGTTAGACTTTGCCATCACTGCCTTGATTGAACTTTCATCTCGTGGATCATACTTCATTGGAACAATCTGACATTCAGACCAATGTTCAAGTACAGAAACAACATGAAAGCACATTGTTAAAATTTGGTAATGAATAAAATACACATCTAAGAAAACCACAAGTATTTGTTGATTCTTCAAAACACAGGGATTATGATGGTTCATTTAGTTTGACTACATTTCATAGTTCTGGTGTAAATGCTTATGATAAAATGAAGGAAACTGCAACAAAATCTAACTGAATTCAAAAATTAAAACTCTTACCTGTCCTAAATCGCCCATTAGTTTCAAATGCCTTGGTGAGTCCTCTGAACCTCTGAAGGGAACTAGAACTTGAGAGCCCACTTTCGCTGGCATGCATAAAAAGTGCAGTTTATAAAAAGTTATGAGCGCAGTGAAAAATAACACAAAATTGCCACCAAAACAAGGACATACACAGCACAAGAAAAGATGTGATATACCAAGCTGCTGAACAACATATCGACCTAGAAAGCCTGTGGCTCCAAAGACAGTTGCAACGATGCCACTGACGTAGTAAATTGCAAAGGAGATTATAAGAAAGACATGTTAGCTCTTCAAATTCCAATTAATTGGATTAATTTTCTCAAAACAGAACTCAAACTGCAATTTCACATCCATTGTTTCTCCTATGAGCTACTCCCAAGTGTGTGTTCCAGTACCATTGACCGACTGCACTAAAGAGCATTAATATAATTCTAGCTTCTGCAGCAATCAACTTGGATGAAATAGATTTATGCATAAACTAAACCCTGCTTGCGAGCTCTAATAAAAATAAGCATTAATATACCTGACAGAAGACCTGCCTCCCGTTCCCTTCCGAATAAGGTGCCCAATACCCTTGGTAGTCAGAGATGAAGCAGAGTGTGAATGATCAAGCCTGTACTCTGTGATAAAAAATCAACCCGATCGGTAAAAAACCCAAACTAACTTTGAAATTCTTACTTGACATGAATGTAAAATTTTAAAAATTAGATAGAATTGGACGCAAGATCAAATAATCCAAAATCCATGTCGAATGTCATGAGCTTAGCTGCAGTAGAAACCCCTAGAACACGTGTTAAATAATCATAAAATACGGTAAAATATTGCATTTAAGTTTAGATGCAGAGTACACAATAAATGAACCCAACTGCAAGTCCTGGACATAAGATAATCGCATAAGGAACATTTACCAATCAAAAGTTTAAATTGAAAGCATCTAAGCCAAAGATAATCGTGTAAGGAAATTTACCAATTAAAAAGAAATCCAATTTACCAATTAAAAAGAAATCCAAAGTCCTGAAAATAAATGTAATTTCAAAGTTCCCTTTGGTTAAAATTCCTAGAAGACGTGCTAAATGTTGCAATTGGGTAAAATGGCATCCAACCGAAGCTGCAATGTCGCCCAAGCCCAAATACCTCATCCAACAGTAGGTGTACCTTAGCATGACCGATGAGCCTAGGCACAATTCCCAGCTGACTATGACAAAAGAAATACCCCTCGGCCATAGAATCTAAGCCAATAGTTACTTCACAAGTGAAATTTATTGACTAGAAGGGATAATAGATAAAATGTTTCCACAATCCATATAAATATAGAAAATGTTTCTGGGAGAAACTGTGTCGGAGTTAAAAAACACTGACACAGTTTCTTCCAGAAGCATTTTTCTATAACTTGCAAAAATATTGAAGATGACTTACAGGGATTTTTCTTCATGGTTTTGAGCCAATCTACATTGACCAAGTAGTGATTCCCAAGAACCTATCTCTCATGAGCATAATTGGTACACTTGGCACCTACTACATCTGGCCAATGCCCACAGGGGTGAAGCACCCAAGACTATCCTAGAAGGTTGCCTATCCCAGTACTACTAAACCCTGACACAGTTTATTTCATAAACATTTTTCTGTAACTTTAAAAAATATTTAAGATGATTTACAGTGGTCCAGCTGCATGGTTTCGAGTCAATCTACATCGATCAAGTAGTGGTTCACAAGAACCCATCTCTCATGAGCATGATTGGTACACTTGACACTTATTACATCTGACCGACACCCACACCCACAGGGGTGAAACAGAGATTTTACTGGAAGGCTGCCCATACCAGTACTTCTCTAACTCAAGTGCACTTAGACCATTGAGTTTCTCCAACAGTCAAGCCCGCATGGCTGACTACCCCATTTGCAAAACCTTCTGCAAGTGTTGTCCCTCATTCAGAGTGGAGCCCCCTAGCTCATTAAAAATGTATAAATCAAAATCCGCAAGATCCAAAAAAGCAAAGCTTAAAGTCCCCTACAACTGAGCTGCGTAAATCTTTATACATTTTGTGCTTCGGGTTTTCATACTGCATCATTATGTAATATTGTTTTTGGGAGTCGGCAGATATTCTTCTGGTAAAGCTAGGGAACTGATATTACCGGGAGAATTAGCTTCCTGGAGGGGTAAAGCATAACGCAATCCCACAGTCGCTGATCCGTCTGAGAATGAACGAAATTGAGCGGCTCGCCGTGCGGCAACCTGCATTGTGCCGATTTTCTGCCACATACAATTTACAAATAAAACTATTGTATATAATCACCTCCGAATCAATCAATGTTCCATGAAAAAACCAATGCCCTGCTGGATAAATAGGCATTCAAACCCTACCATTTCTACCATAGGAAAAATTAATATATTTAATGTTCCATTTCTGACCTATGAAGAATGAAAAATTAAGATTGAGACAGTAAAAATGTAACGCGCGATTTAATTAACTATACTCGCTGAGTAATTGTGGATAAAGTGCAACAAGTATCATGTCGAATGATCGAAACAAAATGGCTTGCCCATGAAGAGAACATAGAAAAGCAAAAGAAGAAAAATTATGACGACCTACCTCTGCAAATACGAAGGCCCAAATCCTTTGTATGGTCCAGAGATACGTTTTGTTTTCAAAGCATAAATTGCATCCGGTCGATTCAAAGCATGTGTGCCGTTTCCCTTTACGGTGGCTAAAATTTGATTTATTTCTTAGCTTGAAACAGTGCGAGATGGTTTATGCGTCGTTTATTTTGATTCATTTGCGACCGTCGAAAGAGTGTTAAATATTAAATTTGTTTATTACGCCGAAGGCGTTTCCCCTATGGGAAAGGCCTCTGCGGACGTTTCTACAACTATGTCAAATTTGACGTTTTGACAGCCGTCTAAACGTTTTCACTTTTTAATAATTTTTTTCCTTTTTTTGCGTTTTGGAAGAGTGGAAAATCTGCGTGGAAACGTGAAAGCCGGTAAAATTTGAAGTCGGTAAGTTGAAGTTTCAAATTTCAAGGATGGAAAACTTCGTAAGAGAAACTGTAAACGCGGAGGACAAGTGTACCTGTAAGCAATCACCTCCTTCAGTCTGCAAATTTGAAAATAAAACCACATAATAATAAGATGTGTTTTCCTATCCATTAAATACAGAGAATACAGGAACGCAAAACTTCCATAATAAGATGTGTTTTCCTGTCTGTTAAATTTTGAAATATGAGGTTGCAGATAAGAATCCCAATCTTGTGAAAGAAGTTTTAATACGGCTCCTTTTATAGGGTTTCTTTTTCTGCCTTGTAAATATTATCATAGTTTTTTACTGTCTAGGATTTGCTCGGGACTCAAAGCCTCAGCTTACAAATATACATTGTTCATATATCCTTGATTTGGAAAATGTACTAGAATCTCTGTTATGTATGCATTAAAACTCAAAAAATCGAATATTTGTTAGGCGTGCTTTCCTGGAAGTATTTGTATCTTCTGGCCTTTGTCAACACTCGTGGTCTGAAAAGCCATCATCCACCTGAGGCCAGAGAATATTAATAAAAAATCAATATTGTTGCCTTAATAAGAGTTTTATTTCTCCATCAGATCCATGTATGAAAGAAAATAAAAATCAATCAAAAACCCATCTTCCTATACAATACATTTGGCTCAAGATGAGCTTTCACGAGGTAATCAGTTCAATTTACCCTCACCTGTAATTAGCAGGATACAGTACAACTTGTTTGAAGGGGACGAGAAAAATATTTCCGTTTACTAACAAACCTTGAGCACAGTATCAGCGGCGAAGGCTCACAATATCTTGACCAGTGATAGTTACTTCCATTAACGGATCTCCTTCGGATTAACGTCAATGAATTGAAAGGTAACCTTTCTGAATCTCAGTTGCATTTTTGACAAAATGGTGTGTCAATATCATAGCCATAGGCTATTGATCATTTGTTCCGTAATTCATCTGGGATTTGAAACTTGGCATATTAAGCAGGTATGTCAATAATTCTTGTCTATATCAAGAGTATTATTGCCTATTGGGCTGTTCTTGTTTGTTTGGTTGTTAATGAGAATAATTTGGAATCTTTTCTTATCGTAAGATCTTCCCATAGGCTATTACTAATCAAACTGCGAATTCATTGATTTGAAACATGACAGTTTAGAGGAGTCTAATTGGCATTCCTCAAGAGTATTATTGCCAGTTGGGCTTTCCTGGTTTGTTTCGGTTGTCAATTTCATTTTTTGCATTTTCTTGTCGTAAGATCATATCTGCCACAGGTTTAAATGTTTTACGCATTGTGAATAAGCTTCTTGATATGGTAATAAATCTCATTGGGAGAACCATGCTTTGTAGGAATAATTGCCCTGTTGATTTGCATGGTAGTTGGAGTTCTTTATTAGCAATCCACGACAAAGTCTCGCCCTAACACTTTTGAACATATTACAAATGATGAAGAGAAACAACTACTAGAGTTACAATCCTTAGATTTAAAGGATTATGGAAAATATGATGTTTCAATAAAATCGATTGCCTAATGCCAAACGAAAGCTAATTTTAGTGTCATTTCGTGGAGGAAATCCTTTCTCATGTTCTTTGGAAGTTTTCATCCATGTTTGTCCCCATCCAAGTACAAACATTGAAAATGGCACAAGACTTAATTGCTGATGAAGAAATTATCATTGGTGGAGAAAAGAGGATAGTGATTTGGCAACTCAACCAGTCGTGGGAGAAAAAGAGCCCATTGCCCAAATTTCAATACAAAAGGGCAATGAGGTGAAAGTTCATACCACTATGTTTTCAGCTGAAGAAACACCAAAGGAGGGCCCTTTGAAAATAGAGGTTGATTAGGTTAAGGATGACCAAACTGAAATGTGAAGGCCGGAGGAGAAGCATCCATATGAATCAACAACCCAGATTGAGACAAGTGCTCCAAAGAAGACAGAAATATTGACACAAAAGGAGCAAGAAGTATCCATGCAGATGATAGTTGTACCTGACAAAATCCAGCAAGGATTGCAAGAAACAAAGGCTGAAACAGGTTTGAGGAAGGGTTTGATTAGTGAATTAATGTTAAGTGAAGAAACAACCCTTCCTATACAAGCAGTTGACCTCACTACCTTGTCTTTTCCAAAGGCAATAAGAGCCCCAAAGAAAGCCAGAACTATCACAAGAACCCTTATCGATTCATCCAGGGGCAAGAACTTTGGAAATAGTAACCCCTTTTAAGGGGAAGACAAGAAAAGATATAACTGATGATGATTACAGTATTCAAGTCATCCCCTTGGGTAAACCATCAAGGGAATAACTAAAGCAGTGAGTGTCTAAAGTTGTAAGCGGTCTTCTACAAAAGGTAGATGAGGATGGAATAACAAAGAAACAACTTAAGGAGCAAGTTAGAGCCTTAAATTCATGTTTGACATATCAACGGGTCCGTATAGCACTTTTAACCAGGTTGATCAAAATCAATCCTGTGTTTGCCTCCTTCCAAGTCATGTATTTCCATCTTTTTAGATGGGAGCACATGAAAACGCCCGAGGATTTGAAAAGATATTGGCTTGAAAGGAGGCTTCAGGTCTCTGGGCAGGCCAATTTTCAATGTCCCTTTTTATGCAATGAAGAGTTTGTTTCAAAAGAAATCCCCAAGGAGTCATACATATTGTATGACAAAACTTCCATTGATACAGTGCCTGCCATCTCCAACAAAGTGAGCGAATTGGAGAAGAGGGTTCAATTCCTGGAAAAGAAACAGGAAGAAAATGTGCCCTTACCATCATGTCCATTATCAACACCTTCCTCAAGCAAGAGGAAGGGTGAAACACACACTCATTCTCCTGTCATCATCTCAGATGGAGAAGAGGACCAATCTATCTCTGCTCGTCGTTTGAGGGCAGCACTTTCTTCAGCTCGAGATAACATAGGGCAGTTTGCAACTCAGCTATCCACACGTTTGATGCATTGTGCCCCTCGATCTGAATGGGAACTTCGAGGTCCTTAACCAATTCCTTCTCCAAGGAAAAATCTGCCCTTTTCTAGGGAGTGGGAAATAGGAACCAGTTCAAAACCTCACATTTCTCCCGGTCACCAACTTGCAGCATCTGCCCCTCTCAACACTTCAAACACCCCTCTTCAGAGCAATTCTGGCACGTCGACCCTTCACAAGGGAAAGGGGAAAACAACTTTCTTTTCAGGTGGTCTCGACCTCCTAGATTGGGTATCATCCCATCGAAAGAAAGTCGAGCTTGAGGAGATTATGGGTCACCCTAGGATGACCTTGGAGTCATTAAGGAAAACTTTTATGTTCGAGTGAGAATCTATGAGTGGATGGTTGACACATCTTATTTTCTCATGGTTTTTTATGGTTTTTATTAGTGTACAAATGGAAAGAAAAAAGTTTCTTCTCCACAATAATTTTGTTTCTCTCCACTCCGTTGCTAACATTACAGGGAAGAACCAACACCCCATCGATATCCTCTTCAAATTTCTCCAAATCCAACACCAAATTCATGAAATTAGGGATCATCGGATTCGTTATGCACTCATTGTGTTGCGACAATTTTTTTTTATGTCAGTGTGGCCAAAAAAATTGTTTGTGTTAGGCACGTACATTTCTTTGAATTTGGATGTCATGGCTTGTGGCTTAGAGATGAGCGTATCAATAGATGCTCGAAGATTGACTCCCACTATTGCCACAGTACGATAGGGGAATGCATTAAATACTCCCTGCGGATTCACATCTTTACACATGCAGTTGGACCAAGACTCCCAACACATTTCCATGGCATTTGTAGAAAAGAAAAACTTGTCTAGGTCGGGCAAATTCCAGGATGAATACGATTCCAGAGCCATGACAATTAACATACTAAATTATCCTATGTGTCCTCCTCTCATGTTGGAGGGTCATCTCACATGGGTTAGGTTTAGGGTTAGGTTTAGGGTTTCATATGTGTCATGCACTAGGGTTACTCAGCACCCTATATGTACCCCTTTTCTATTCATTTATGAGCATGCCGAGACACTCCGTTGTCTTTCCTCTATGCAAGCTTTGTTTCTGTTGAGCAAGTTCTTCCATTACTGATCAATTTTTTCCTTGCTATCGCTGGAGCTATCACGATTCCGTTGGAGTGCAACTACTTCGTGGTGCCTCGTTTCCGATTCGATTCTCGCAAACTCTTTTCATGGTATCAGAGCTGAGATCGGGTAAACGTGCACTCAATTTATTTTTTGTTGCTATTACTCTTACTTGGTTTCGTTATTTTACTCTGCATGCAAGTCTTTTGATCACCATTTTCTGGAAATTATCTTGCTAATATCTCTAACAAGCTTTCTCGGAAAAAAATTTGTGTTTTTTTCTTGTGCATGTTGTCTGTGGTTGCAAGATCCTTGAGTTCTTCAGTCGTGGTTGCTACTCAAATGAACTGTTGTCCCTTTGGCATTTTTTTTTGTTCCCAGGAAAATTTAATCATTTGCCACGTTTTTTGGTGTGGGCAAGCTAAAACGTGGCTGCTCAGGCATTTTTTTGGACTCTCCAAGGCATTTTTTTGATTGCACAGGGTGTTTTTTAATCATTAGCCACGTTTTTTTTGGCACAGGTGTTTTTTAATCATTAGCCACGTTTTTTGATTGCACAGGCATTTTTTGCATTTGCCATTTTTTTTGCTTCACAAGGTTGTAAAAATCATCTGCCTCATTTTTTTTGCTCCACAGGGTTGTAAAAAATCATTTGCCACGTTTTTTTTTGGCCTGCTAAAACAAAAACGGCCTGGCAGAAGCAAAAAACGGCCTGTAACTCTCTTGACGTGGCCTAGGCAACATTTCTCTAGTGTTTTTTCACCCTTGGCGTGGTTAGGCATCATTTCCCTACTGTTATTTATCCTCGGCGCAGCCTGTTCCCTTGTTTTTTGGTGTAGGCAACATAAAACGTGACTTCCGTTCATTCCTGTACGCTGTTCAGCTGTACACTTACACCAGTCAGTTTTGGTAAGTTTCCTTCCTTTCTTTTAAAAAAAACTTACTCAATCTCTACTTTTTTATAAAACGAGCCGTGTAAGTATACATGCTAAGTTTTTTTTACAATCAAACTTCTTTTTAGTAAGTTTTTAAAAACATTTCTAACTCTGTCACAAGTTTCCTAAGAACTTTGTTTTAATTAGAAACATTTATCTTTTTAAAAAATCTTCATCTAAATCTTCATTAGATTAGATCTTGTAGTTTTAAATTAAATCTCGATTTTTATTTAATTTCACATTATTTAAAAAAATATTTTCCTTGGCATTATAATTTGGTCTTTGGATTGTTGTATTTCTAACCTTTTTCGAGTGCCGAAGACGAAGGGTGAGGTCCGGGATTGGCAGGTGGCTAATTCCCCCTCGCAATACAAACAAACCCTATCTCAAATTCCGTGCCATTTCCAACGAGCATACATACGACACCCTTTGCATGCATTTAGGGCACTTTTTTAATCCGTTTGCAGGCTTATTAACTTTTTCTCATCAAATTGCGGGAATTGGTTTTTGCTATAACTTTTGACTCGTTGCTCAGTTTTGAGCACTTCTTTAGTCAAAGTTGCATGTTTTTTCACACTCTAGATGATGGGATCATTAGCTTTGTAAATGCACTAATTTTATAAAGTGTCAGCATTCTGGGGGGTTGCTTTCTTTGTTTTGCTTAATTCAGCTCATTCTTTTGAGCTTTGTTCTATTCCTTTTTTTCGTGGACTTGTGAGCGCATCCGCCACAATTTTACGACAAAGGGGTTTCTTTTGTACGATGTGAGACATTTTTTCTCACCACCAGGGTTGGCTTTCACCTCCTTTCTGTTTTTTGCTTGTGCTTGTTTACGGTGTTCCTCTTTTGTTGCGCTCCACGAAACACTGTTGTGGTCTCCTCTCTTGCGTGTTATTACGCTAATTGCAAGACGAGTTACCAAGTGTTTCAAACCACACGCACGGACCCGATTGTAATCAACGCACTCAACTATAAGTGCCGAAAGTAGGGGGGTTGTTATTGTCCTGGGTGTTGTATTACATGCAGACGCATTATCGGCCGAGTCCGACGTCTTGCATTTGTGCATCTTGCACTTTTTGATTCCACATCATGGAAGGTACTCTTTCCAGACTTGAGTGTCGTAGGATCGCCTTACAGCCTCCGCCAATTCTTAGTGGGAGAGAGAACTATTCAGCTTGGCGTGCTTCTATGGAACATTACTTCGCCTGCAAGGGTCTTTCTCACTTCTTGCTTGGGCCAGTTCCTGCACCCACTGATCATCGTCATCTTAATGATTTTCTCAACAATTGCGACCATGTTTTTGGTCACATGATGATGCATGTCTCTACATCTCAATGGGTTCACGTGGCAGACTCAGATCCACCCCACCGCGTCTGGAGCATTCTTCAGTCCCTCTATGGAGACCCTTCACATACTGCCGCCGTTGTTGTTGCAGCTGATTCAGTTGTCTCCTCTATTTTTTCATGTGATGACAGTTCCACTGACACAGACTCGCTTGGTTCTACTTTTGATGACAAGGATTGTGCACCCAGTTCTGATGACGAGAGTACTACAGAGGAATCTTCTCCTCCTTCTCTCACTATTCCAGAGAGTGTTGACACATCCCGCATCTCATCATATATTGAGCAGTCTCTTATACAATGTCATACAGTCATCACACCCACCTCTTTTCCACCTTCAGTGTTTGAGGCCCATTTCACTCCTCAACCTTCCTTGGATGACTCATACATATCTGACATCACTCTTCTGTTTGTTGAGCCCCCTCATTGGGATGAGTATCTGCCTGACCTTAGTCATCTTTTCTTGTGATGTACTACAGGTTCCTCATCCATCTATAGGTATTTCAGAGGAGTTCATCATCTCCATTGTTGGGAGTGCCCCTTCTAGCACTCTTGCCACTTCCACTCTTCCGGAGACCTTCATTGATCCACCCTTGCTTGTGGATCCTTTTTCTATTGTGAGGGATGTTTTGTTGCTTTCACATCAGTTAGACATCCTTTCTACAGGTGTTCACCCTTCATACTCTGACAGTTCTACACTCGTGACATTACCCTTAGCTCCTTTACACTCGCTTGCTAGACCTATGTCACACTTTCATGGACCAGACTCAGAGTTCTTCATGCTACTACCTTCAGTTTCCTTCGTGGAGTGGGCAGATTTCCAGCACATCTTTTCTATCCTTCCTAAGGGAAGACACACAGTACGGTGCAGATGGCTCTTCTTCAGTCCAGAGGCAGAGGATCTCATCATCGACATTCTTCTGGGAGACTTCTTAGAGTTGCAGAGTTCAGATCCATCCATGGCATCTTCTGCATCCATCTCATCTCCCTCATCTTCTCTCTTTTTCATCTTTCCGAGAGATTGCCCCTTTGTACATGGGTACCTCATCAGGCTTTATGCCGGGACCCATTTTTCTTCTTCTTCTTCTAGGAAGATTGTGTTTGTATATGGGCACCTTATCAGGCCTTTAGTTGCTGGGCCCCATTAGTTGTTTAAGAGTGTCTTCCTCTTCCGTCTGAATCATCACAGCCGCTACCCCAGCTTCGATGAAGGGGGGGTGTTAGTGTGAGTTATCCTATGTGTCCTCCTCTCATGTTGGAGGGTCATCTCACATGGGTTAGGTTTAGGGTTAGGTTTAGGGTTTCATATGTGTCATGCACTAGGGTTACTCAACACCCTATATGTACCCCTTTTCTATTCATTTATGAGCATGCCAAGACACTCCGCTGTCTTTCCTCTATGCAAGCTTTGTTTCTGTTGAGCAAGTTCTTCCATTACTGATCAATTTTTTCCTTGCTATCGCTGGAGCTTTCACGATTCCGTTGGAGTGCAACTACTTCGTGGTGCCTCGTTTCCGATTCAATTCTCGCAAACTCTTTTCAATCGGAAAGGCCCCTGCGGACATTTCTACGACTGTCTTAATTTTGACGGTTTGACGGCTGTCTGGAAGTTTGTTCTTTTTCGCCTATTTTTAATAGTTATTTTATTCTTTTTCGCCTATTTTTAATAGTGTTTTTTTTTGGGTGCATGTTGAATGCAGCGGTTATTTTTAACAGTCGTTTTTGTTTTTGCAGCGGCTATTTTTAACAGTCGTTTTTGTTTTTGCGGGGGCTATTTTTAACAGTGTTTTTTCTTGCAAGCGGCTATTTTTAACAGTCGTTTTTGTTTTTGCGGGGGCTATTTTTAAGAGTGTTTTTTCTTGCATGCTCAATGAGGGTTTGTGTGACAGATTTTTGTGTATAAGTAGAAGAGGTGCGGGTTTGCAATTTCACAAGATTCATTACGGTGCTAAGGATTTCGGGTTTGCAATTTCACAGGTATTTATTACTCTGTTCTCATCAATTTACTTTGAAACTACTTATCTGCCTTGGTCACAACATCCAGAACAATGACAAGTTGCAATCTTTGAGTCTGGTAGCGAGCTTATTGATTATTTATTCCCTCACTGTGCTTGGTCTTATCTTGACCTGCACCTTTCTCATGTGGACTGCACGAGTTCTATATGTAATAAGCTAAAGCTGAAAGCTTAGGAGTTTCGTAGTCAGGTTTTTGGAATCTGAGAACCAGTATAAAAAACAGGCAAATGGGTGTCTGTCTGTTTTCTATATTGATCTCTTGTCTTCCCTTGGCGTTTTAATCATCCCTAAAATACTTAAATTGTTTTATTTTCCTGCACCTTTAGGCTTATGCATCCCTAAAATACTTAAATTGTTTTCTTTTCCTGCATAATGCAAAATTGAATATCTTCACCTTCGCAACCATACTTCTTTGAAAAAAATTAATATGACAACAGAGCTAAAAGAAAACCATAGTACCTACTACCACGCATTCTCATATGTACAGTAATATCCAGATCAGGACCGTCTTCACTCTAAGTGCTGCAGACACTAAATGGCCAGATCTCCACAATATTATGTCGGGTGAATGCCCAACAGATCCTCGAGCTGCACAACGTTGGAGAACACTTAACATTGTCTCTAACCCTCATAGAGTATCAGCATACCTACATCACAGATTCACAATATTTCACGAAGAAATATTGCAGAAGGAACTTGGAGCAGTAGACTTTTGGTACAGGTAATCAAATCTACTTATTTCAAAGTTATTTCCAAACTACATAGCTAATATTTATGTTCCCTTGTCTCGCAAGTATGAATGGCAACATAGAGGCTCCGCACATGTCCACGGTTTATTGTGGCTCGAGAATGTGCCCAAAGTTGACAAAATGGATTGGGAGGATACAACAGTTACTAAGGCCTCAAAACAATACTTTGATAAGTTCGTGTCTGCCTGGAACCCTCGACCAGCATGCAACCGCTTGGATTTTGTTCCCAGGTCACTCCTAGATGACCCTTGCTTGCTAGATACAACCAAAATTCTATCCTCCTCCCCAAATTCAGACCTTAAAGAACTGATTAATCAAGTTCAGTGCCACACTAAATGTTCAAAACAGACATGCCTGCGTAGAAAGCAATCACAGCTCCAGTGCAGGTACAATGCCCCCTGGGCCGCGCAACCTACTTCTTCCTTACACATTGAAAGTGATGGGAAAATTAAGTACCTCCCTTCCAGAAATGATGACAGATTGAACATCCACAATCGAACTATGATATACATATGGAGAGCAAATGTCGATTGCCAACCGGTACTTTTCCGCCATGTTGTTCTTGAGTATATTGCAAAATATGCTTCGAAAGCCAAGCAACGCTCAGAAACATATCACCAAATGTTATCCAGATTTTCAAGAGACGCAGATGCAGATTCTCCAGCACATATCGCGATCCGTAAAATGCTAACAGAAAGCATTGTCGAACATGAAATAAGCACACAAGAAACATGCCACATGTTGCAAAAAATGCCACTTGTTATGTGCAGTCGTCCATTTGTATCATTAAATGTTGGAAAAAAAATTCTGAGACGTGTCGTTGAAAGTGACGCTGATGCAGAACAAACATCCGCTTTCTTGGATGCATATAAAGTTCGTCCAACAATCATGGAACACCTACCACTTATTCAAGTTGCTCGAGGTTGGAGCTACAACAAGAATCGTAAAGGTGATAAATGGAAAAAGCGAACGATACACGCAATTGTTCGGGTCCACCCGAGATTTGTGGATGTCCCAGCTCAGGATTCAACGTCATATGACCTTTTCTGTTGGTCAGAACTCCTTTTATACAAGCCTTTCAGAAATATTGAGTCAGAATTTGGAGCAACCCCACATGACATCAACGGCACTTGGGACATGTTTAAGCACAACTACAAACCGTGGCATGTTTTACGCACAACCGCAGACACAGGACCTGTTACGGATGTTAGTTCTGACTCTGAGCCCGAATGCAGTATTCAACACGAACCATTGCAAGAAATGGCAGGTCTTCGCACAACTTCACCCGGGAAACAACACGGGTCTAGACAGTCTTGACATGTTGGGGAAACGAGATTTTGACGTACAACATAATTGGAACATACATGACGTTCCACATGAATTACAGATAACTAGTTCATCATTCATTGAAAGAGAGAAGGCAAACATAATTAACAACAACATACAGGCCACACCACCATCTTCCACACTTCCTTTGTCTCTAGAACAACAAACAGCTCTTGATACCATACTACACCATTCAGCAAACAAAACCCTTCTACCTCCACTAAGATTCATAATTCAAGGAACGGATGGCACAGGAAAATCATTTCTAATAAATAAAATCCACAATTTATTCACATCACCAACCACATATCCCTCACCTCTACTTGTGCTCGCCCCTACTGGTGTTTCAGCATTCAACATCTCTGCATCCACAATCCACGCAGCCCTATGAATTCCAATCGAAGAACTCAAACCCCTTGAAGGTACTGCATTATCATCTTTTCAAGAGTCGCTGAAACATATAGAATATGTTCTTATTGATGAAATGAGTTTCATCAGCCCAAAGTTACTAAGCAAAATTGACAGTAGGCTCCGCGAAGCTTTCCCACACTCAAGAACATCTGAATTTGGAAACAGATCAGTCATCCTCCTCGGCGACCTTGGCCAATTACCGCCGATTTAGTCCTCTTTATGCAAGTAATTCCTACGGAGCAACCCTTTGGAAGGGATTTGAGACTTCCATTACATTGCAAACAATATTTCGGCAACAAGGAACAACCAATGCACAAGTTTCATTCCGGAATTTACTGCTCCACATGCGAGATTCAACCCCTCTAATTGAGGATTGGGAAATCTTAATGTCTCGCACAGACACATACCTAACTCAGCAAGAGCTCAAAATTTTTAAGGATGCACCACATTTGTTTGCAAAAAACGATCAAGTCGACTCCCACAACCTACAAATGTTGAAGGCATTGAACGTTCCGATCGTCCAATCCATTGTTGAAAGTAACAGGCGAACTAGACCAGGAAATCCTGATGATGATCAGTTGGAACACAAAGTTCTGTTGTGCAAACAACAAAAAATCATGCTTATTGCAAATCTATGGGTTGACGCAGGCCTCGTGAATGGTGCCACAGGAACAATCACCGACATTGTCTACGACGCATCAATGCAACCACCAGCATTACCTTTATTTGTTGTTGTCAAATTTGATAGATACAATGGCCCATGTTGGGATCCCACCAACCCGTTACATATTCCCACACCCCCTATTTCGAGAGGGAATCGAAGATAATTGCCAATTAAAATGGCCTGGGGATTAACTATCCACAAGTTGCAGGGACTTACTTTACACAGAGCAACCGTCGACATTGGAACCACTGAAAGGCAGGGTCTGACATTCACAGATTTCTCCAGACTTCCCTCGCTTGCAAATCTGCATATTTCACCTGCTTTTTCATTCAAGAGATACTCAAAAATGGTGTACGTAACAACACTTCGAGCAAGAAGAAAGGAGGAAGCAAGACTACTATCACTCAGCCTATCGTAAAAGCTACCCTCTACTTTGATAGCACCTCCGCTACTACTATACTAAACACTTATTCTATCCAAAGCGACATTGCTGCTCAAGGGGTATCAAATGTAATCATGTTTATTCAAGTTAAAAAAGCCCACTAAAGGCTACTATTAATGATATAAAAAATGCAAATGTATACATGTCTCATTGTGTGCACGCAGATCTACATTTATTAGATGTTGTGAAATATGATATGAAACTTTAAATGTACAAAGCTGTAACAGAAATAAATGTACACATACAAAATTTCAATCTAATGTTTCAACTCAATTCCTACACTACAACTATCAATCACACACATTATCAACTGTACAATAAATAATTTTCCAACAAAACACCAACCGAACAACCGATGCACAATTAACACAATAAACCCGAATAAAATACATACAACATCAACTTTAAGATAAATTAACTATTGAAAATGGTTAACAAGTTTGAAAAGTAGAAACAACCTTCACATTAAGTGGCCCATCTATATTTCTACACTTACGAAATCAATCACACCCCTAATCACCATCTACTACAAAAGTAATAATTATACCTCTAAAACAAATAACATATACCGTTCGGTGTTCACATTGCATGAAACACATGCGATTGCTAGTGGGGTTAAAATCCTTGATATATTAAGCTTTCTTACGACCCGTTTGTTCTGTCCACGTGACAGTCCTAAAATTTTCCATCACATAATATGTTATTTCCATGTTGTTGTTAGGACGCTCCTGAAAATTGATGCCCCATTTGTTCATCCATTTGTTGTTCTATTTCATCCAGGTTTTCTTTCTACGGTCTAGATTATCCTCTGTAACCATTTTGGGCCAACGAAGATCATTCATGCTTTCAACTTTTTTCAAATAGCTTATCAGCTGAGTTATTGCCAATGCTTCCATTGGGAAGGTGCCCACTTCAATTAACAAGATCTCATAAGGAAATGTTAGCTTATTTGACTTTAAGAGTGCTTGTGATTAGATGTTTATGGATTCTTTCTAATTGTTGTCATCCATGCTTTGACACACTACTTCCCTAAACCTCGCAACCGTAAAGAGAAACCGGAGTAACCAAAAAACCAAAGAGGGTTTTCTTAGTTTTCCAGTCCTAGAGCTCAACTTTCCTGCATCTATTCTGAAGTAGGTAAGATGATTTCCAACCTCCATGTATCATTTTTGCTCTGCAAGTCTCCGAGCTCATCTTGTTGTGGAAATCAATCCCAAGATATTTATATTATGTAACAATTTCCAATGTACTCCCCTCAAACAGAAAGTTAAATTGTCTCTCTTTTCTTTTTAGAGAAAAAAACATGATTTTTGTTTTGCTAGTGTTCACTTGCATCCCGACTTCATGGCAAAAGAATTCTAAAGCTTTTAGATGCTCCCTTAATCCTTAAGTTGTTTTTGAAATTAAGATAAGATCATCGGCATATAAGAGTAACTTCACCACGTACTCGACTAACTGAACACCCCCTCCTTCGGTTTTACGTAACCATTCTTCAAGTTTATCAATGTATAAACCAAACAAAGTGGGAGAAATAAGGTAACCTTGTTTGACCCCAATGTCACTACCAAAGCATTCAGACATACCTTCTCTTGTTCTGATTTTAGCTCTGACCTGCTCATCAAGTCTTTGAACTACTACTCTGAGCTCATCTGGAATCTCAAGTTCCTCCATCCTGTTCCAAAGTTTTTCTCTAGGAACCATGTTAAAGGCTTTCTTAAAATCAACAAAACAACAAAAAGCTTCATCCCCTTGGGTATCCCATACCTTTTCAATAAAATGCCTAAGAGTGATGCAATGATCAATGGTTGAATGTTTAGATCGGAAACCTGCTTGTCCTTTTGCCCTTTTGCCCTATCTTTCTGCCCAACTGTTGATTCTACATTCTATCATGGCCCCAAAAAGCTTACCAAAAATAGGATTGATCATAATATAGAGATAGTTAGAAGGATTACTGATATCTCCACTTTTAAAAAGAGGAATAACCACACTAGTTGTCCACTCTAGTGGGAATCCAACCTGAGTTACATTATTGAAGATTTTTCTGATATGCGGAGTGAGCACCTTAGCCCCCCACTTTAAAAACTCAGCCTGCAACCCATCAACATCTTGAGCTTTACCATTTGCTAGATTCTTTATGCCATGTTTGATGTCTTCCTCCGAAAAAAGTTCGATCGAAGTATGAATGATGGGAGGAATATCCTTCTGTTGAGACCGCTCGTAGAGAGTCTTTGCATATTCTAACCAATGAGCTTCTGTGATATTGTTTTCTATGTATGTTTTCTTTTGTTACAACTCCTTCCAGAATCCCTTGGGATTGTGTTTTCTGAGAGAAATTAATTCAGAAATTCTCTTATTCACATAGCTTTCTTTTTTTTGTTGAACCAATCTCTCATATTTCTTTTTATTTTCTTTTTTGTTCACGTCACTTTCCCTAATAGCCCTCTTGGTAGCCTTACAATCTTCATCATACCATGGATTTGTTGGGAAAGTATTTGCAGGTCCCTTCCTCGGCTTAGAGTTTTTGCAAGCACTTAATGCCTTATGAATTAATGGTATCAACAACTCACTACAAACATAACCACTTGCCCCCTTGTTTGTATTGCTCTCGATATCATTTCTTGCCATCTGAAAATGTTGTTCAAGGGCAGCCACAAAGATTTCCTAATTTTCTTTATTTAAAATGATTTTGCCTTGTTTTGGAGATTTATCTTGCTTGTGATGAACTTGTTTTCCCTGTTGCTGATTTGAAATGGTACCAAGATTGACCAAGAGAGGATTATGATGAGATTTGAGCTCAATAGGACAATCTTCAATTTCAAACTCGAGCAACCTACAAATAGCACTCTGAGTGCATATTACACAGTCCACTACACTTTGTCCATTGTAAGTTTTGCAAGTGATATTGCTAGATCTGGGCCAAGCCTTCATGCCATTACAGATAACCATAGCGTATAAGCTACATAGACCTAGAAGCTCAACCCCAAAATGATTCACCCCTCCATTACCATCTTGAGATAGTCTTTCCCAAACCTTGTCCTTTGCTTTGTTAAGCCAAAGCGGATTGTCATCTCCACCTTTTTCATTGCCCAAATGAAGAGATTGATTATTTGCAGTCCTTGCATTAAAGTCCCCCATCAAAATAATTTCCCCATATGCACTAAACACAAACATGTCTTTTTTTTAACGAAGCATATGGGTCTTCCATATCCAAATTTATTTTCTTATATGTCTTTGAGCCAATCGGCGCAAAGTAGCAAGCAACCAATCTAATTGTTGCCTTGTTATTTGATATTTTCAGCCAAATGTATTGCTTATTTACATCTTCCTTTTCCACTTTGATGATCCCTATCCACGCTTCTTTGATTAGCATTGTAATTCCCCCATGTCCTTTCCTTGTTTCACTTCCTTCATTCCAAACTGAAATTTTCTTGTACCCCTCGAAATCTGGGACTTTGCAACCATTGTGCTCATGAGTTTCTATAAGAATAATAATATCTTTTCCCTCTGCTATGGGCCCCAACCGGGGTCCTCTTCTCCACGGATACCCCCTGCAGTTCCAACTTACTATGTGCATGGGATCCCGCGGGGCCCCGGATTCCTATTTCTTGTTTGACCAATGATCACTGATTTGGGCCTTTCCATTTCTTAATTGTGCCCATTTTCCTGCATCTCTTGCTTTTTTCACTTTCTCCCATTCCTTCTTTCTATCTTCTTGTAAGGGATCCGAGGTGGTATTTATTCATAATATGCTTTACATTTACTACAGGAGTGGAAAAAAACATAGGTAGGAAAATTAAAGTTACTCATTTTTTTTGTCTTTAATTGGATGATATATAACACTACATGGGATCTATATAAAGAAACTTGTCATCCTGTAGGACACTTACATAAACAAGGACACACTCATATAATAGATAATGTAGGGTACATATCTAAGACTGAGAGAATAGGCATAGTCCACAACATGGTGCTTTTACGGCCTTTTGGGGCTTGCAAAGTAGAATATAAACAAAAAAAATTGGGAAAAAGCCGCCAATTGACATTGTTCTCAAGTCTTGAGGAGATGGTTGTTGCGGGTATGCAGAGGACAATGCGGAGCGTATACTGTTTATGAGATAAGATTTACATGTGCCTGCAATACCTTGTATAATCAATTTTAGAGGGGGGAAAATTATTATGTGCTTGTAATAGTTGAGTGTAAAACCAAAATCCTATTATTGTTCTATAGAGAAAGGTGTAGCGCTTAATGTGGAATTTTGCATTTAGAAAGGGATAGTTGTAGTGTTCTTGCACATATCAATGAAAGACGGGACAATGTCATGCAAAGAAAGAGGAACATCATTATGGATCCAATTGTGATGCAGGTCGAAGTCTCAAAGGCCTAAAATGTTGAACTTATCAAGGCATATGGAATTAGTCGGATGTAATTGGGATAAAATTTCCCAATCAGCTTGTAAAGGAGTGAGCCCATTTTCTGAAGGGGAGTCATCGGAGGAAGACGAGTCATTTGATACAAAGATGCGCTTGACATGCCAAGGATGATAAAAGTCTCTTAGTAATAGCCAATTATAAATGACTTGCTCTATTGTGGTTCCAATGTCTGCGGGGATGTTGTAAAAAGGTTTGTAGAGGAGGAATCTGTACTTTTTATGGGTGTGGTTGTCTACAATGTAAGACATTTACAACAAACTGAGTTCTTTTATATTCTCCATGTCTATGCAGTTCTGGTGTTATCATAGTAACACCAACAGGGGGAATGCAAATTTTACTTCGTGTTTTCATTAACTCGATCTGAGAGGAAACAATAAAACATCAGCTATCATATACGCAAGCAAAACAAGTTTTAAATAGTGAAGACATGCAGCTTAAATAGCCCTGCCAAAGCGCAGTCTGGCGCCCTACTTGGGGCATATTGAAGTGGCCTCCAAGAGGATTAGAACCTCTCAGCGCACTCCAATTCCTAACATTGGTAGGGCACATGCCCCTAAATGTCCATTTAGGTTAAAATAAATGCAACATTTACCATGAAAAATTGTATAGTGTTTATACCATTAAGAAAAAAACTGAATTAATTTTGACAACCATAAACATAAAGACTATTATGAACTCTCACTATTAGTATTGGTTTCACAATTTTACAATTAATTTGAAACTGCTGATAATAAAATTTGAAACTTTGAAATTAGTCTCAATCATAATAATAAATCAACTCCCATTATGAAAACTCATCTAAGCTTAATTGACAACTTCTGGAAAAAAGAAACAACTTCTCTATAGTGTGCAAATCAAAAAGAAAATGATGTAAACCCAAATTAAACTATCTCTAGTCTCTGTTGATGTTGTTTTAGGCATGGTTTTCTAGGGAGATTGTGTTAGCTGTTAGAGCAAAGCAGACCTTGAGCCATGAGGATGTTGACTGTCTGACAGTTTCTTTATGTTTTATTTATTTAAAAAATTACAATTGTATGTCAAATTAAAATTAAAATTAAATGATAAGGATTGCATCAATTAGCTAAATCAAAATGAGGAAAAATGAAAAAAATACTTTGATCGGCCAGATGCAAATGAAAATCTAGCCCATTCATTAACTTCTACCATCAAATAAACCCAAACAAGGATAAACTCTGGTTGAAGAGCTAAAAACAAATAAGTATTTTGTGTATAGGAAAACAAACAACTATTTTGTGTATAAATAATAAATAAAATATGATCGCAATCAACTGAACTCAAGTGGGTGAATCCAAATTAAACTATGACTATCGATAAAATTAAAACAAACACAAAAAACCCAAATGTAAAATGCTCAAGAATCAAAACCAATTGAACACAACTGAATATTCCAAAAGTACATTACCATTTTGACCTAAACCCAACTAATCTCAAATGACACCTCTTCAAAAATTACAACTCTCGGCTATGTGCACAAAAATGCATTGATCTACTTCTGCTGTCATATTCACTCAAAGGAAATTAAAATGATTGATTTGCTATCAATTACACACAAATGAAGTAAATTGAAATTAAAATGGTTGTTATGTTATTAAACATATAACAAAATGGTTTAAAAAGTTGTATAGTTTCGATTAGTGAGAATGATGGTGTGTCACATTTTCCCCCAAGGCAAAAATACACACAGATACTCAATACAAATGCTCCTAGTCTTGAATATGTGACAGCTTGGCTGAAGACGAGTTGAATTGTCTAATTTAAGTGTGCATTAATATCTATATAATTCAATTGTATCCAAACAAGAAAAACATAAACACGAATGAAATTAAAATCAGCACATTAATAATTAAATCCAAAAGAAAATATAGACCAAATTATAACAAACAAGTAAACCCAATTTTAAAGATACAAAAAAAAATTACAACTACCACCTAAACAGGGCCAAATTTTCCCATTTATATCTCAAGTAAACCCAAATCATAACTAGTCAAAGACCACAATTGTTAGCTTAAAAACAAATATTTTTTTCGCTGAAATTACAACTACCAGCTACTAAACCCAAGTGATTTTTTTTGACTTATGAATATCTCATGCACATGTCACCTACGAAGGCTCTAAGTCAGACTTGTTACCTAACCATTCCTTAACATAGATAGTAGAGAGGATAAAATTTGTGGTTCTGCTATAACAACAAACACACCCTGAACAACAAAAAAACATTACCGGGCCGGCATAAAAAAAATACATGTCAAACAATTGAATTGCTTCTAGAATATAGAGAGGAAAAGTCCAAATCAAAAACTGACCAGAACCCAATATAAAAAAACCATATTTTTATAAAATACTCTCATCAAAAGTTTAAAATCAAACGTTTTCTTCAAGTAAAATCTATCATAATACATCTAACAATATTAAAAATCAAAGACTTCTATAATTTGACCTAACCAACCACCAAATGTGTTGCAAATCAGTGTGGAAAACGGCCTAAGTATTCAAGTTAAGAGGGCCCATTATGCTGGGTGGATTGAGGCAAGGACGAGCCAAAATAAAATTATAGGGTATGTTTTTGCAGGCCAATCTGTTACAATCAACGCGAACACCATAGAATCTCCATTGTCTTGTTGTTTTCTGACTGGATTCTAACCAACATGGTCAAATGAACAAACTTTCTACACATAATAATTGCTCTCACAACACAATATTTTAATGGGTGCCCAAAAAAACAAGGGAAAATATGTTGGGTGTTCTCATACATATGTGGACATACGATCTCACATAGAAAATACATCCTCCGCAAAATAAAAAATGTGTGGATGAAATTTTAAGTATGCAAGATGGGTTTGTAGAAAAAGGCTTCAACGCAGTTAAGAAAATGTAATTAGATGGGTCAAATCCGAACACCCCAAGATTTCCTAGCATCCTTGTAAGCTGTGGAAAATGTAGGGAAAAAATAAAAATAAAAACAAACGTTCTACCACCATATCAACCCACAAAAAATTATTTCAGATTGTCAAGAGTCAGGACACAAACCCGGTGAGAGTTGCTAAGAAAGGGAGAGACAAAAGGAAGAGAACACATTGCCTTTGATGCAGAGAATTTTTCCATTTTTTTTGCAATAAACCAAAATGGATGACAAAAACTGACTGAATAAAAAACATTTCAAAAAATAACTACAGAAGAAGGCTCTCAGACCCTATCCTTGCTCCCGCCTTAGGGTTTCCACATTAGACCTGCACATTCCTAATTGTTGGGGATAATTAGACCAATGACTAATTGGTGACGGGTCATATTGTAGAGCACGGGGCTAAGTTGGTTTCTATAATGTCTGTCATTATGGGAGGGGCATCAGTATTAAAGAGGAGATATACTACAATTCCCATGGTTAACACGGGTGAAGCCAGGCTCGACATTTTCTAGGACGTACAAAGTTGTGGCATCCCTGATGGAATTTCTTTTCAATACGTTGCACTCAACATCACAAATTTTTTGCGTAAGGGTGGAAATGATGAACCCATAACCACTTTCAAAGTTGTGTTCTTTGATGCTTCCCCCAGTTTTTTTGTTTTTGTTGTTGGCGATAAACAATCAGATTGTAATTAGATAGGTGCAGTGTGGGTGGACTTTGTTTGTGAATAAAATGATGCCCGACACCTCCGTCAAAGAAATTCTGCTCACCATGTCCAACAATCAACGGTTGTTGTCAATCCCCTCTCCTCCACCTTCCGATCATTAGCCAAGGAAGCACAATTTGTGTGTTGTGATTTCACTGGTTGGCGATGAGCTTATTAATATCCGTTAGATTTCAATGAAATTGCAAGCAACAATCTCATTCATCACTTTTCTGACATTTGTCATAACCCCCAAGTCTCATCTTAGTTGTAAACACCTTACATCGTAATAATGTGAGTAGAAAATTGAAAGGAATCTCAAATTCAAACATTTTCATTTATACTCAGGAGTCTATGGGACAAAAAATTGAGACTTTAAGATGAGCCCAGATTATTTTCAATATCATATCTTCTATTATGAATCTTGAGCACAAATACCGTGATCTTTTTAAGTTTTGTTTCTTCGAATAACTCATTTAATTTGTCCACCTTCAAATCATTTTAGTACCAAACACAAATATCATCATAAGGTGAACATTCCATGATGAAGTGTCATTCCATCTCAACCATCCCTTTGCTATAGAAAAGATGAGTTCTCATTTCCCAATCCTCCTTGGGTATAGTCCATCTATTAGTTTCACATCGAAGGTGATGTGATCTGATCCTCAATTAAGCTATTAAAATCCTTGCTTTACCCTTTATAGCTACTCCAAGATAAGTTTTTCCATGATGCTCCCAAGTGGGGTTAAATTCTTTGATGTAATAAGCTTTCTTATGACCAATCTGCCCTGTCCACATGACAATCCTAAATTTTTCTATCACATGTTGTTTTATTTCCCTGTTGTTGTTAGGACATTCTTGAAAGTTGATGCCCCACTTGTTCATCCATTTTTTGTTTTGCTTCATCCAAGTTTTCTTTCTACACTCTAATTTTTCCTCCACAAAATGAATATGTAAAAGAGGGTTTAGAAATACCTAGGTGATCTAGGAAGATGGACAATGCGGTGGGAAGACATGATTTGTGTTTTATGTCTTATAGGCGCAATTAAAACAGAGGAGCATTTCATCCTTAAATGTTTAAGGTATACGAACATCAAAGCCAAACATGAGGAAATTTTAAGAGTTGGTTCCATGAAAAATCTATTTAAAGAAATCAAAATAAAAGGTTTGGGCAAGATGTTAACTCAAATCAGCAAAAGGATGCGTAACCTTATGAAAGATACCACTAAACCCACAAATATTCAATTAGATGGAGCTTTCTAAAGTTCCATTGATCATTTGGTCTTGTGGATATATCTAAAACCATTTTATTTCATTCATTTCATGATTTTGGAAAAGTTCTATAGATTTCGTTTAAACAAGGTCTTGAAGCCACTAATTTGTATGCTCTAATTATTTTGTTTTTTATATTTTTGTTATTTACACATACCTATATAAAGAATATTGATTATTTAACTAAATGTTATGCTAATTGTTGGAAAGACATCTCAATAGAGAATAAAGGTAGCAAAATTACTTGTATAATTCAGATCATGAGCAGAAATATAACACCAAATAACACAATATTCCAGAATAATGATCTCAATATGCAATTAGAATAGCTTCGCCACTTCGAGGGGGCAACCTCCAAACCATACAATAAGACTCAAATGCTCCAAATGATGATGAACTACTACCTAAAATCCCCTATATATACTATTCATATGTTATGGCCAACACCAAGGCCGACCTACTAAGCATGAGAAAGTATAAATGATATAATAAAATGATATGGTAAGCCACAAGTCGGCTACTCATATCCTAATACAAGCAATAGGTTAAGGGCGTAGCATGCCCTTCCCCTTCAAAGCAACATTGTCCCCAATGTTGAGAAGCTCTGGGTGCTGCTGCAGGAATGTCATATCTTCCCATGTTGCATCTTCATTGTCCATATTCTTCCACTTGATCAGGTACTCAGTAATAACCCGTGTCCTCAATCTTTTAGTGCATGTTTGAAGGATGCATTCAGGTTCCAAGATGACTCTCCCCTCCTCATCGAGCTCAGGTAACACTGTTTGGGCTGATACTCTCTATCCAATTACTTTCTTCAGGCAAGAAACATGAAAGACTGGATGTATTTTGGTTGATTATGGAAGTTCTAATTTGTATGCTACAGTACCAATCTTCTGCAATACTTGATAGGGGCCATAATACTTCGGTGAAAGTTTGTTATCCTTTTGTTGTTGTTTCAAAGACATTTGCTTATATGGTTGTAACCGCACAAAAACCCAATCACCGACTTCAAAATGCCTTTCTGTGCGATGTTGATCAGCCTGTTGCTTCATGCGGTTTTGTGCCATGACCAAGTTCTCCTTGAGACTAGAGAGGACCTCTTGTTGATACTGAATGTGTTCTTCTACTGCTCTAACCCGTGGTTGTCCTCTCAATGATGATGTGATGGATGGTGGATGGTACCCATAGAGTGCCAAAAAAGGAGACATTTTAGATGAAGTATGGAAGGAAGTGTTATACCACCATTCTGCAAGTGGCAACCATTGGACCCATCTTGCTTGTTTATCTGACGTAAAGCAACGGAGATATCCCTCCAAACACTTATTTACAACTTCTGTTTTCCCATCAGACTGGGGATGATAAGAAGAGCTACGAGCTAACTGAGTACCCAAACATGAGAATAAATCAGTCCAAAAATTACTAGTAAATATAGGGTCTCGATCACTTACTATAATCTTCGGTGTCCCATGAAGCTTCTGAACTGTGTCCATGAAGGTTGTTGCTACCGTGCTTGCAGCAAATGGGTGTGCCAAGGCACAAAAATGAGCATATTTGGTGAGTCTATCCACCACAACCATGATGACATTTTTTCCTTCAGATTTAGGCAATCCTGTGATAAAGTCCATGGAAACCTCTTCCCACCGCTGGCTAGGAATAGATAGAGGTTGTAGAAGACCTGGGGATCGAACTGTTTCACCCTTATTTTGCTGACAAACCATGCATTCTGCCACAAATTTTTGGACATCCCCTTTGAGACCTTCCCAAAAGAAATCTTGTTTGACTCGATGATAAGTCTTCAAGAATCCAGAGTGCCCCCCTACTGGAGAAGAGTGAAGCTCAGATAGAATCCTATTTTTAAGAGTGGAGTTCTTACATAGGTATAATCTATCTTTATACCATAAAGCATCCCCTTTCAATACAAATTTTTCAGACATGCTTGGATCATTCTGGAGATGATGAATGAGGTTTTGTGTGGTTGGGTCATTTCTCCATTCGGACCTTGCCTCATCTATCCAATCTTCCTGTAATATGGATATGGCACATAACGGCTGCAGTTGATTCATCTTTCCGCGACAGAGCATCCACAACTACATTCTCCTTCCATTTCTTCTAGATAATCTCAAAATCATATCCAAACATCTTGGAGACCCATTTTTGTTGTTCTTCAAATGATAAACTTGCTCCAAGAAGTATTTCAGACTATCATGATCTGTCTTCACTTTAAAGTGTCTTCCTATGAGATATGGTCTCCATTGCTTTACTGCATGAAGTATGGCTAGCATTTCCTTCTCATAAGTCAGCTTGGAAAGATTCTTACCTTTGAATTGATGGCTCAAAAAGGCAATAGGATGGCCTTCTTGCATGAGAACTGCCCCCATACCCACCCCTGATGCATCACATTCAACAATGAATGTTTTGGAAAAATCTGGAGTAGCCAAGACTGGAGTGGTGCACATGGCCTCCTTTAGTTGCTCAAATGCTTTGGTTGCATCCTCACTCCAATGGAAGGAGTCCTTCTTTAATAAAGTTGTGAGAGGTGCAGATATGCTTCCATAATGCCTTACGAATCTTCGGTAATAACCTGTAAGCCCCAAAAATCCTCGTAGATTCTTTAGGGTTTTTGGAACCTTCCACTCCATCATGGCTTTGATCTTATTAGGATCCACTTTAACCCCTTCATGAGAGACAATGTGACCCAAATATTCAACCTCCTTGAGTCCAAAAGAACACTTAGAGGGCTTTGCATAAAGTTGATGTTGCTCAAGGGTTTCCAAAACCTTATTTACATGATGCAAATGTTCCTCCCATGTTTTGCTATAAATTAATATATCATCAAAAAACACTAAGACAAACTTCCGCAGGAATGACTTAAAAATAGAATTCATCAAACTTTGAAATGTAGAAGGTGCATTTGTGAGTCCAAAAGGCATTACCAGGAATTCATAATGGCCTTCATGTGTCCGAAAGGTAGTTTTATGAACATCCTCATCCTTGATTCTGATTTGGTGGTATCCCGAACGAAGACCAAGCTTTGTAAAATAAACAACACCATGCAACTCATCAAGCAAATCATCAATTACAGGAATAGGAAACTTATCTTTGATTGTGTACTTATTAAGTTCCCTATAATCAGGACACATGCGCCACATGTCATCTTTCTTCCATACCATCACTACTGGAGAAGAATAAGCACTCTGACTATGACGGATAATTCCTGCTTCCAACATCTCTTGTACAATCTTTTCAATTTCACTCTTTTGCACATATGGGTACCTATAAGGTCTGATGTTAGGCGGTTGACTTCCTCGTAATAACTGAATAGCATGATCATGATCTCTCTTTGGAGGTAAGCCCTTTGGTATATTTTCAAATACAACAGAGTGTGCATCCAACACTGCTTGCATATCTGATGGTATAATGTCCTTAGAATGATGAGCCTCCAATGAAAATAGTTGTGCCACAAATCCCTCTGCACCCTTTTTTAGCATTTTGTGCATCTGATGAGAACTTACTATTTGTGGAGACTTTTCTCTTAAGCCTCTTAGCTCAAAAGTCCTTCCTTCAGAGTGAAATCGCATGAACAAGTCTTGGAAGTTCATCTCAATGGTTCCCAAAGTGGTAAGCCATTGAACCCCTAACACAATGTCTGCTCCTCCCATAGAAATGGCATACATGGGACTATTTAGTATGTAATCTCCCATGGCAAGCTTAATGCTATGGCATTTTCCAAAACAAGTAACAGTACCTCCATCAGCAATCATTACTTGACATTCAGGAGCTGGATAAATGAAGCAGTTTAGGCGCACTGCTAACTTATGATTGATAAAGTTGTGAGTACTTCCTGAATCAATCAACACTGTGACCCTCTATTTTTTAGGAATCCAACCACCTTTAGGGTTTGGGGGGTGCTAATACCTGAAATTGCATGGCATGAGATTGTTGGCTGAGGATCTCCTGACTCCTCCTCTGGCTCAACCAAGACCTCTGACTCTGAATCTTCATCCTTCTCTTCATCTTCACTAGGCCCATCAATGTAGAACAACTTCTTTTCAGCACATTTATGTCCTGGTCCAAATTTACTGTCACAGTTAAAACATAAACCTTTTTCTCTTTTTTCTTCAATTTGTTGAGGTGTCAATCTAACTGGTCGAGGGAGTGTTGGGGCCAAGGTGTTGCGATCTCTGGTATAAGTGAAATGTTGTCTCCTACTTGAAACAAATTTCTCCTCTGCCCTTCTTGCCATAATCATCGAATCAGAAACCTTATGAGGATTAAACATACGCACCTCATGCTCAATGTGATCCTTAAGACCCCCGAGAAATAGGTCATTCAGATTCTCTTCAGTAATATTTTCCACCCGTAGAGAAAGGTTTTGGAAGTGATGAATGTAATCCTTAACAGATCCTATCTGTCTCAATTTTGCTAATTGGCTGAAGTAATTATCTGACACACTAGAACTATAGTGTAATTGCAACTCTTCAGTGAACACTGTCCATGTAACATTGAGACCACTCTTCTGCCTTTGAGCACATAACCATCGATACCAGACGAATTGGTCAGGTTCGAGATACAAAGCTGCCATGGTCACCTTTTGTCCTGGTGGAATCTGATGTAGTTCAAAAAAATTCTCCATTTGGTTGATCCAATTGAGTGGATCCTTTCCATCAAACTTACGCATCTCCACTTTTGGAAACATAGTACGGGCCTGCAGAGTGCTCGTATTTGGATTGTGCACACTCGAAGATCCACTCTGGCTCATGTGTCTATTATGTTGACCTGAGGATCCACCTTGATTGACATAAGTATGATTACCCATCATATACGTACTGAAGTTTTGCATGAAATCCTCCAATCTTTTCCAATCCTATCCACATCTTCTTTGCTGGCCACCCGAGATTCGAGGTCTCTCAGGTTAAACTCAAGTTGGCTTACTTTGTGGTCTGTCGAAGTAAACCCTAACCCTGAGGAATCTGTAGTTATATCTTCTGTCTCCAACTCCTCAACTACTATCTCATCCTTTTCTGGTGTTTTACCCAGAGTGATGGGATTCTTTTTTCCTCTTGTGGAAGGCCCCGCCATGATGCCCCAAAATAGTAGGATGTAGGGATCACAGTCAAATTTTAGGGTTTCATATTTAAATACGAATTTCAGCCAAATATAAAAAAACTTAAAGAACAAACCCCAAATAATTTTTTTTTCTTTCCGAAAATGTAACAAATTTGAAAAAATTCCACAATTTGCACCCTAGGGAGTGATTTTATGAAAAACCCTAAATTTGTAATAACTTTTGCAAAATAAATCAAAAAAATCTGAAATTTTCAGGAAACCTTACTTGAAATGTTTTTCAACTCTGGTAAAAATATCTCCCACCAATTCGCTTTGGTTCGCAATATATGGTGGAAACAAAAAATTAAGGTTTTTGCCCTAATTTTGGCCCAGATCGCAGCTCTGATACCACTTGTAATGAAATTACTTGTATAATTCAGATCATGAGCAGAAATATAACACCAAATAACACAATATTCCAGAATAATGATCTCAATATGCAATTAGAATAGCTTCGCCACTTCGAGGGGGCAACCTCCAAACCATACAATAAGACTCAAATGCTCCAAATGATGATGAACTACTACCTAAAATCCCCTATATATACTATTCATATGTTATGGCCAACACCAAGGCCGACCTACTAAGCATGAGAAAGTATAAATGATATAATAAAATGATATGGTAAGCCACAAGTCGGCTACTCATATCCTAATACAAGCAATAGGTTAACGAGTTATCCTATGTGTCCTCACTCTCATATTGGAGGGTCATCTCACATGGGTTAGGTTTAGGGTTTTATGCATTGTCATTTGCACTAGGGTTACTCAGCACCCTATATGTACCCCTTTACTATTCATTTATGAGCATGCCAAGACACTCCACTATCTTTTTCTTATGAACAAGCTTTGTTCTGTTATGCAAGTTTATTCAGTTATTGATCGATTCTTACTTGTGATTACGTTGGAGCTATTTCGATTCAACTTGAGTGCAACTTCCTTGTGGTGCACAGTTTCTGATATGATCCATCAACTCTTTCATGGTATCAAAGCTGACGATCTGGTAAACAGCACTCGATTTTTAGTTGTGATTACTCTTGTTTTTTTTCCTCATGCAAGTTTTTTGATCTTAAAATTCTTTTTTTTTCTTGCTAACTCATATTTTAACAAAGTTTTCTGGAAAAGTTTGTTTTTGTGTTTTTTGCAGATTGCAGGTATCACCTTGAATTTTTTTAGTTTTACAGCAAAAGTATTTATGCTTTTGTTGAGTTTTTTTTCCAAAACTGAGTAACCAAGCTCCTTTAACTGTTTTTTTTTCATTATTGTGTGCAGCTGTGTGGTTTTTAAGTTTTGTGTTTTTTCGTCATGTTTTCCAGAAAAAAAGATCCCTATTTCTTCTGCATTGTGGATTTGCTTTGAAGATTATCGTGATTTTGCTTCATTGCTCATTGCCCTAGTCCTACATTCATTTTTTGCTTCTCCTACATGGAGCTCTGCTCCATGTTGCTCATGTTTCTCCTGCGTGTTCTTCCTCCCTGTTGGCCATGTGTCTTTAGATCTGTTGAGTGGACTACCTGGCCGATTCGTCTATAACCATGCTTGTCCCGTGGTGGCATTTTATGTTCTGCATGTTGCAACATAGAACCTTCACCAATGGCATACCTGTTTGCTGGACACGTCTCCCCTCTGTTGCTCCATGCTATCCCAACGTGGTAAGCCCCTTGGACCTAAAAGCCCTGTGGTAACCACATACTTTAAAACCACCATCAACTTATCCTAAAGCCTCCAGAATCATGTGGTACACGTTTTTTTGGGTAATTCTTTCCCATTTTCCAACTTTTTGGAGCTTTTTGGTAAGTTTCTATTTTAAGTTTTCAAAACATTTCTTTTTAAAAGTTTTTTTAAATCTTTTAAATTTAAACTTTTTATTTAAATTTAATGGTACATACTTTTTCAAATTCAAAACTCTTTAAATAATTTTTTTTTATTTCCAAATATGAGTAAGTTTTTTTTTAATTTTTTATTAATAAGAAATTTTTTAAATTTTTAATTTTTTTAAATTATTTTCATTAGGAATTTGATAATCTTTTAGAAAGTTTCTAATCCATTTTTTAAAATGGAATTTAATTAGGATTTATTTTTTTTAGATCTTAATTAGTTTGAAATTAATTAGATTTAATTTAATTAAATCTAGTTTATTAATTTCAAATTATTTTTTACGATTAACATATTTAAAATCGGCATCTAAATTAATGTTTTTATCATTTTTTAACTCCAATAGCTCTAAAATAGCTAAATTGGGTGTTTCCAAACGATAATTTTTAAGGTGTTATTGTCATTTTTTTACTAATCGTGCGCTCAAGTGTGCAGTGACACTTCTGAGCACCTCTTTGCCTTCCAAGCTCTTTTCCAACATTTTGAAGACTATCTGAACTCCTTGAGTTCATTTAAACCTTGTATTTTACCCTTATTATTGCTTGCGACTAGTGAGCGCATCTGCCACAGTCTGCAGCAAGGGGGTTTCCTTTGCGACGTGAGACATTTTTTCTCACAACCAGGACTTGGCTTTCACCTCCTTTCTATTTTTTCTTGTGCTTGTTTACGGTGTCCTTTTTTGTTGCACTCCACGAAACATTGTTGTGGTCTCCTCTCTTGCACGTTATTACACTAATTGCAAGACGAGTTACCAAGTGTTTCAAACCGCACGCTCGGACCCGATTGTAATCAACACACTAAACTATAAAGTGCCGAAAGTAGGGGGTTGTTATTGTCCTGGGTGGTTGTGTTTCTTTTCTACATTTCTTTCTCTCTCTCTCTCACTATGGATGCACTTTCAATTCCTTTGCTTACGCCATTCAACTTTTTTGAATGGAGATCAAAAATAATAATGAAACTAAGGGGTAAAGGGTTATTCCGCATCACCATGGGAACTGAGACTGAACCAGACGATGAACCTGAAAAATCTAAGTGGTTAAACCGTAGTGATGAAGCTTTAGGTCTTCTTTGCATGTCTGTTTCTCCTGACTTGCTCTTCCACATTGAGGCATCCAAAAAAACCTAAATCTGCGTGGAAAATGTTGGATGCGAATGTTTGGACAACTAGATGACATGAGAGCGCATGAGTTGGAAAATGAACTACTAGGGTTAAATCCTAGTGACTTTGAAAACCTACAAGCCTTCTTCTCAAAATTTGTCCACATTAGATTATTGTTAAAAGGATGTCAAGTAGAAAAGAAAGATTCTCAACTGATCTTGTCAATTCTCTCTAAGCTAGGTCCTGAATATTCTGTCTTCGTGTCAACTTTCTACGCTACAAAATCTGCTTTGGGCGATACTTGGACTATGCCCTCCTTTGACTATTTTTCATCCCAACTCATTCGAGAACAGGACAAACTCATTCAAATGGGGTCTCTCAAGTCCAAGTCACATGCCCTTGTAGCAAGTACTAGTAAGGGAAAGAAGACTGAAAAGAAGAAAGAAACAAAAGATCAACCTAAGAAAGAAACCAAGACCAAACCTAAAAATGACACAAACACTTCGACTTCTGAGCCTAAGGCACAGAAAAGACAAGTATTTGTGTTCCTATTGCAAGAAGTTTGGTCATGACAAGAAACACTATTTTAAGAAAACAGATTGATCACTTATCTCATTTACTTGAGAAGAATAAAATAAGTGTTCCTGAATCCATAAAACAAAGTGCTCCGAAGGCCGAGTCTTCTACTGCAAAAGGTGCTAAAAATGATAAGAAGAAAGGAAAGGCCCTTGTAGCCAGAGTTGCTCCTTCATCGACATGGATTATAGATTCCGGTGCCTCACACCACATGGGTTCTTTGCATGTTGATTTTTCCAACATCGAACCTTGTGGAATGTCCCAAATCACGATGGGTAATGACACAACAGTGTCGGTTTCCGGTAGTGGATTAGTAGAGATGGATGGGGGAACATTTAACCAAGTGTTGAGTGTTCCTGATCTCTCTACCAATCTCCTATCAGTTTACCAAATTACTCACCTTGGTGAAGGAATGTGAGTGGAATTTGGTCCTAACTCGGTGATTATTCGTGAGCTTAACAATGACACTACAGTGGCTGAGGGAAAGGCAGATCACCGTTCACAGTTGTACACCTTCTCCCACTTTACTTCTGATTCTACACCCACTGCCTTGCTCACTCATGCAAATGAGGTTAGTAAGCTATGGCATGAGCGTTTTGGACATCTAAATTATCGCTACCTTGAACAATTGAGCCAAAATGAAATGGTCAATGGGTTGCCTCACATCAAGTTTTCTAAGGGTCTTTGTGAGGGTTGTACCCTTGGAAAGCATCCTGAAAATAACTTTGACAAAGGAAAATCCTGGAGAGCCACTCATCCTTTGGATCTTGTTCACAGCGATGTTTCTGGTCCATTTCCTTCTCCTTCATTTACTAGAGCTCTTTATGTGCTAACCTTCATTGATGACTATTCGCGATATACTTGGGTATATTTTCTTAAGCTTAAGTCTGAAGTCTTTGAACATTTTCAGGACTTTAAGGCTCTTGCTGAGAAACAGGCGGAATGGTCTATCAAGGTTCTTCGAACTGACAATGGAGGTGAATATGTAAACAATAGGTTCATGGATTTCTGTACTTCTGAAGGGATCTCTTTGCAGCATACAGTTGCTTATAGCCCTTCGCAGAATGGAGTCGCAGAAAGAAAGAACCATACTCTTAAGGAGATGGCCACTTGTATGATTCACTCGAAGTCTCTTCCTCCGCAGTATTGGGCCGAAGCAGTGAATTGTGCAAATTACATTCAGAACCGTGTTCCACACAAGGCAGTAAGAGGGATGACACCCTTTGAAGCCTGGTTTGGATGCAAGCCTGATGTTGAGCACTTTCGAGTCTTCGGATCCAAGGCTATGGCTCAGATTCCCAAGAAGAAATGCAAGGCCTTGGAACCACAATCCAAACCTTGTATCTTTGTAGGGTATCCTGATGGCATGAAGGGATATCGATTGATGAATCCTACTTCTCATGAGCTGTATATTGAGAGAAGTGTTAAGTTCGATGAGTCTTCTTTGACTTCTACTTCTCCACCTATTGAGGTTCTTTAGCTCACTGATTCAGATTCTGACTCATCAGATGATGATACTGTTGAGCGTGCTCCTCTTCCAGATCCTCCCGACCATCAGACCTTTGAGTCTTCTGATTCTGACAGTAGTGATGACGAGGACTATGTCCCTTCTCACTCAAGTGAAGAATCTTCTGACTCTGAGCCTGATCCTCCTGGTCCTCTTTGGGCTAGGAAAACTTTGCAAAGTGCTAGAGATTTAGTTGGAGATACTTCGGATATGAGACGTACTCACTCAGATTTCATTGGACCCCACTCTTTCTTCACCTCTGCTTCTGATCCACAGTCTTTCCGGGAGGCTTCTGGTATTCCTGAGTGGGATTCTACCATGGATGAGGAGTATTCCTCTCTCATGAAGAATGATACTTGGGATCTCACCACTCTTCCGAAAGGAAGAAAAATCATTCGGTGTAAGTGGGTGTTTCGAACAAAGTATGGAGTAGATGGAGACGTCGAAAAGTTTAAAGCATGATTAGTAGCTAAGGGTTTCTCCCAGATAGTTGGGGTTGATTATACAGAAACCTTTGCTCCAGTTGCGAAGATGACTTCTATTCGACTGACCCTAGCCATTGCCGCAACAAACAGATGGAAAGTCCATCAAATGGACGTTAAGAGTGCCTTCCTTCATGGTGACCTAGAGGAAGAGATCTATATGGAACAACCTCTGGGTTATGTCCAAGATTCCTCCCTCATTTGTAAGTTAAAGAAGTCTCTTTATGGCCTTAAACAAGCCCCTCGGGCTTGGTATGCCAAGATGGACTCCTTTTTACTTACATCAGGGTTTACTAGGTGTCACTCTGATCCAAATGTTTATATTCTATGGCAAGATGACTCCATACTCATTCTTGTTCTATATGTTGATGACTTGTTGATCACAGGTAGCTCTTCCTCTATTATTGATTCTGTGAAGATCACCTTAGCCAACAAGTTTTCCATGACTGACTTAGGTCTGCTTCATTACTTCCTTGGGATCCAGATTTCACAATCTGACTCAGGAATCTTGATTTCACAACCTAAGTATGCTCTTGATTTGCTAGCTCATTTTCAGATGTCTGATTGCAAGTCTTCTCCTACTCATTTTATCTCTGAGGTTAAGTTGGTTTCAGATTGCTCTACTCCCTTGGTTGATGGTACTCTTTATCGACAGTTGGTGGGGAGCTTGATTTACTTGACTCACACTCGACCAGATTTATCATATGTTGTTGGGATCATGTCCAGATTCATGCAGGAGCCACATGAGCTGCATTGGAAAGTAGCTAAATGGATCCTTCATTATGTTCGTGGCACTTATGCTGATGGCATTCACTATCATGGAGGGGTTGATATTGACTTGATTGGATTCACAGATTCTGATTGGGCCGGTGACTTAGATCATCAGAAATCTACTTCTGGCTATAGTTTCTCTCTTGGTTCAGGTCCTATTAGTTGGTCTAGCAAGAAGTAGAATGCAATTGTGATATCATCTACAGAGGCAGAATACAGAGGAGCAGTTAACATTGCCACAGAAGCTATTTGGCTACAGGGTATTCTGACAGAGTTTGGCATCCACTTTCGGTGGCCTACCATTATCTACTGTGATAACATGAGCACTATCTCTATTTGCAGAAATCTAGTTCAGCATCAGCGGACGAAGCACATTGAGATCCATATGCACTTCATACGGGAGCTTATTCATGATGGTATCATCGACATTCAGTACATTCAGACAGCTGATCAGATTGCAGATTTATTCACCAAGCCCTTCACTGAGATGAAGTTTCTTCACTTACGGTCTCTTCTTGGGGTGAGGTCTTCTGCAGCTGCCCATCTTCTTTGGGCTATGTAGTCCTTCTTTTCTTCTTCTTCTTCTAGGAATATTGTGTTTGTATATGGGCACCTTATCAGGCCTTTAGTTGTCAGGCCCCATTGACACATCTTTCTTAGTTGTTTAGGAGTGTCTTCCTCTTTTGTCTGACTCATCACAGCCACTACCCCAGCTTCGATGAAGGGGGGGTGTTAGTGTGAGTTATCCTATGTGTCCTCCTCTCATATTGGAGGGTCATCTCACATGGGTTAGGTTTAGGGTTAGGTTTAGGGTTTCATGTGTGTCTTGCACTAGGGTTACTCAGCACCCTATATGTACCCCTTTACTATTCATTTATGAGCATGCCAAGACACTCCGCTGTCTTTTTCTTATGAACAAGCTTTGTTTGGTTATGCAAGTTTATTCAGTTATTGATCGATTCTTACTTGTGATTACGTTGGAGCTATTTCAATTCAACTTGAGTGTAAATTATTTGTGGTGCACAATTTCAAATACGATTCTGTGAACTCTTTCAGGAGATCCACCCAAATGCATCTGAAGTTGATATAGTAGCTTGAATATAGTTTGAAATTCGTACTTGAACGTAAGAATGACTATTTTGTAAATTTTCTCACAATCAATGTGAAGAAAAAATAAACCAATTTAAGAGTAATCAGATTTTATGTACAACAGTGAGTATGGGAATGAAAGTAAAATAAATATTACCATCATTTAGTTTCAACATAAATGAATGCTTAGACCGGTGAAACTTATCAAGGGTGTCATGTTGAATGTTTGCTAATGCATTGACCCCTGAAACGCTGAAATTTATATTGTATGTTTTACTATTTGTGTTTGCTTAATACGTTTTAACACATTTATTGTGCCCTTCACTATTATACCAACCATGTCACCCTTCAGCTATCTACTTGTGTTAGCCCTTAATAATTTATGTTTATTTTTATTAAATAATAAAAGGTGTAGGGAAGGAAAGAAATGAATGCACCTAAAAAGTATTGTTAATGAGGGTAACAAGAGAAGTGAGACGGAAGTTTCCTTGACAACCCTTGATGGCCTCTATTTCCCAAAATACCCCCCTCCTAGGTTATTTTGACAACTTACATCTATTCTGGACTTAGGATATGGTAAAAAGATGAAAGGCCAATACTTGGCAAAATTGGGTAAAATAGGCTATCATGTTTTGGGACAAGACTTGGTGTTCTAGGAACTTCTCTCCCTCTTGCAAGGCCTTCACTGTCCAGGAGTTTAGCCAAAATGAGTAATAATTGGGTCTTAAGGAATGAACATTTATAAGCCAAATCGACCTTTGGAGGACCAATTAGGAATTGTTCCTTTGTACATCAGTATTATGTGCAATATCGCCTTAGTCGCATGAGGGGTCGAAATGCATGTCATTGGGTTTAATCAGCTTGATCAAGCCTTGTATGCACCATGGGAAAGTATTTCCATGTTCTCCCAAAAATTCCTCATGGCTCCGAAATTATCAACAAAACATAGTTATAATTGGGGGTGGGTTCGTCGGGTGAATCGGAGTAATCGAGCACCAATGGATTTGCTAAACATGTTATGTTGTTCCACGAGCTGTCAAATATCCGTGAGGGCTGATAGGGTACACATACAATATATTGCAGGTAAGTCATGGCCTTTCGATTTATTATGTGGAATAATTCCTTGTTTCCAAGCCTTCCTCGTGCTATGCACCTAGGGAAAGGATGTTATGATGTATATGTATTGATGGAGATGCCGACATGTGGCACACATCCCCTTATCTTATTATATGATTCATTTATGATTTATTATACTTAGGAGGTCGGCCTCATGTATTGGCCACAGGTTAGAATGGTATATATAGGGGTTAGAAGGTTGTAGTTAATGATCATATTGAGTATTGGAGTGTTATTGTATGGTTTGGAGGTTACCCCCTCGAAGTGGCATTGGAGGTTGCCCCCTCGTAAGTGGGGTGGGGTCCCTATTATACGAGCATATTGTCATCATTTATCTATATTTTTGTGTTCTCTCATGTTATTCTGTTGTATATCGAGTTCTGATTTATACAAGTAATATCCTTACAAGTGGTATCAGAGCAGCGATTTCAGGCAAAATTAGGGCAAAAACCCTAATTTTTTGTTTTGAATATATCTTGAAGAGGATATCGATTTTTTTCCCAATTTTTGCATCATATTTTGGAAACACTCCAAGTCAGAATATCTAAAAATTTCAGCTCCATTGGATCTGTTTTGCGGATGTTATTGGTGTTTTAGGTTTTTTCATAAATTCGCTTTTCAGGAAGAAAATTGTGGTATTTTTTAGCAAAATTTATAATTTCGGAAAGCTCTTAAAATTTTAGTTAGGGTTTGTTCTTTTTGTTTTTATCCATCTACCGAAATATTTTAATATAATTCCTAAACTCTAATCATGATCACAGGGATAACAAATTTTTATGGAAATGGTGAGATGGATGCTAAAGAATGGTGGATAAAATTTAAGAATATATATTTCTCATATTTCATGACAAGGAATAGGTTTTCACATTATCTTGGTGGTCCTGCATGGATTTGGTTTTCTGAGTTAAAAAATGACAGGAAGGATTGGTCTTGGGAGGAAATGGAACAACTTTTTATGGATAGATGGGACCACAAAGAGGAAGAAGAATATATTGTCAAGAGAGAAGATGATGAAGTGAAGATATGATTATAAGAATCAAACGTAGAAGAAGTTGAAGAAGACTATGAAGAAGAGGAAGAAAAACAAGATATTGAGGCAGAAGAAGATATTATAGCTCCTAAGAAGGAAGATTCCATATTTCAGTTTCATGGTTGCATTCAAAGAAATAATATAATTGTTTCCATAAACCCTAATAGCAAGTATAACTTCATCAACAAGGATATGGCTCAACATCTACATATTTAAGAAAGTAATATCAAAGAAGCTCAAGTGAATGGTAAGAAAATTCAAGTTTTTGAAGATTTAAAACTTACTATGGATAAATATACTTTACATTCAGATTTTTTTGCCTTATATATGGATGGTTTGGATATTGTTCTTGGGTATCCTTGGTTAGAGACATTGGGGACAATTAATATTAATATGAAAAATAAGTTTATGAAGATTTGGTACAAAAAGAAGAAGGCCACTTTACAGGATATCAGGCTTAATGGAAATCAAATAAAAGTCAATATAGACCATGAGGATGATTTAGAATATGGAGAAGAAGGGAATAAGGATGATTCAAAAGAGGAACATGAAGAAAAAGAAGGAAATGATGATTCATCTACTCAAGAGAAAAAAGAAAATATCAAATGCAAAGGTGGAAGAAGAAAAGAAAGTTCAGAAATAGGTTGATAAGGTTGAGGATACTACAACTACAACATATGGAAATCCACGTCAACATGAGAGAAAAAAATCATGGAGATATCCCAGGGCACATCATATTTCCAACCAATATAGATATACAGGTAATTGGAGGAATAATCACTTTATTTATACAGGGGATCAATGGAGCAACAATAATGAAGCATGGAATCCTTATTATGGTTATCCTTATTATGGTTATACATGGAATCCTTATTATGGTTATGCATTGAATCCTTATGTTGGTTATGCATGGAATCCAAGGATGATAAACTATGGTCATGAATGGAATCAGAGTAGCGTTAATGGAATATGGATATTAGTTTAGATATGTATCATCTACTAGGATCACATATGGATGGATGATCGATCATGGCGCAAAGTGTGTAAAAATTTACAACACACTCATTACATGGTTTCTTCTTATGTTTCGGGGACAAAACATGTCAAGGAGGGAAGGAATGCTATGCACCTAGGGAAAGGATGTTATGATGTATATGTATTGATGGAGATGCCGACATGTGGCACACATCCCCTTATCTTATTATATCATTCATTTATGATTTATTATGCTTAGGAGGTCGGCCTCAATATTGGCCATAGGTTAGAATGGTATATATAGGGGTTAGAAGGTTGTAGTTAATGATCATATTGAGTATTGGAGTGTTATTGTATTGTTTGGAGGTTACCCCCTCGAAGTGGTATTGGAGGTTGCCCCCTCGAAGTGGCAAAGCTATTATATGAGCATATTGTCATCATTTATCTATATTTTGGTGTTCTCTAATGTTATTCTGCTGTATATGTTCTGATTTATACAGGTAATATCCTTAAAATTATGTTGTTCCATGAGGGGTCGAACACAACGTCATCGGGTTTAATCAGCTTAATCAGGCCTTGTATGCACCATGGGAAATATTTCCATGTTCTCTCACTTCCTCGTGGCTCCGAAATTATCAACAAAACATAGTATAAGGGGGTGGGTTCGTCGAGTGAATTGGAGTAATCGGGAACCAATGGATTTGCGAAACAATTATGTTGTTCCACGAGCTCCTCAAATATCCGTGAGGGCTGACAGGGTAGTACAATATATTGTAGGTAAGTCATGGCCTTTCGACACACGTGGAACAATTCATTGTTTCCAAGCCTTCCTCGATTTACTGCTAACCCCATCCACATAATGTACTTGGTAAAATTAGCCCTGTCAAGCACACTTTGAACTATTCTGCCCTTCATCAAGCTCTTCACCCATGTGATTTCTCTGACCCAAAAGGAAATTGATTAAATCGACCTTTCAAGCTCCATAAGGAACAATCTTTGGTTCCATTAGTTCTCCAAAAATCTGTTTGGCCATAAATTTTGATCCAAAACTCCAAATTACAAAAAAAATGGTGGCATTGGAACCGTCTTGTTGAGAACTCCATTTTGGTGTCAAGAAGTGCAAGAAATGGTGTTATTTTGAGGGTAAAAAGGGAAAACACAAGATCTAGAGGCAACAAAACATAGTTCCATGTATTCAACCACTCCACCAACCAAAATTCATTGGATAGTTCTAATTGACATATTTGATAGTTTGTACAGGAAGAAAAGATGGTTGACCATGCTCAAAACTACAAAAAATAACGACATTCAATATTTGGTGGTGGTTGAGTTTGAAAATGGCATTTCCTTCTCATTTACCCCCTCTTTCTTTCCATGTCTCTATATATTTGCAAAATCTCTCATTTGTAAAGGATTGGACCCTCTCAATTTGCAAAGGCATCATGCCAAAATGTTGTCCAAATAGATATGAGTTGTAGACCTCATATTTGGACATCTACCATGTATTCTTGTGCCTTCTACTTCAAATGTAATGGATTGTGTGTACTTTCATGACAATAAAATATGGTTTTGTGGTTATTTTTCTACCCTAACTTAATTTTTATTGCATTTTTACCTCTCTATTACTATTGTGGTGTGTTGCACATGTATTTATCACCTCTAAGTCCCATTTTTGTTGTGTTTTGCATGTAAAATGGAAGGTTCATTGTTTTGATTTATGGCACAGTTGTCTGCCCTCTCCTTCACTAATTTCCCCCATTTTTCATCATGGAGAGTGTTTATCCCCCTTTTCTTGGTGATATCACCTCTTTTTAGCTTAGTTTGTTTATGTTTTCCACCTTCCCCTCTCTCTCCCTGGTATATGTGAATGTGTTAGAACATGATAGTTTAGAGGTAGTTTAGTGTTAGGATTAGGATAGGTAGAGGAACCAACCTTCTCTAGAGGTTTGTCTCAATTTGCAAGGTCTCACACATGGAGACAATTCCATGTTACCTAGAAGTTTTGATGTTCGTGCATGATCAAATTAGAGGGTGAAAATTTTGGTGATAACAATTCTGGCACACTCGATGGGACACTTTGTTCATATTTTGCTCTTATTTTTCAGGCGTTCCTGTTGTCACAAGGATCGTGCACTCATTAATATCATAGAAAGATCCCGTGCAACGTTGGAACATCCCCAAGGTGTGGGACCTTGTTGCCTTGGGATGGACCTTAAGAGAAGGTCAGATTCCTTTGGAACTTGGGGCACCTAATTTAAGATCGATGTGCAAGGCTAACAACACTTAAACATGACTCTAATCTACTTAATTCATGGGGTTCAAGGTTATAAATAACAAAAAAAGGAAACATGGTGATACACCAAGAGTATAACTAGATAATTGCATGATCTTCACACCGAAAAAGGGTTAATTCAGAAAGGATAAATTAACCATCACAATTTGATTCACCTTATGCTATTTGGATAGGGAAAATAATAAGCCACAGATAAAATAACATACATTCCCTTGTAAGACCCCAAGTATACCTAACATATAGATCAAACTTGTTCAAATACACAATCAACAAACCAAAGCAATATAATATATGCACATTTCAAACATCCCTTTCACTTTGTAACAATCAATGATAATGCGACTTTATAACAGAAGGAAAATAATTTTTACACAACTGATATTCATGCTAATCACATCATTTTCCCACATATTGAAATAATGTATTCTAAAATAAAGGTGAGTTAACCATTTATCCTACAGAATTTCACATCCAAAAAGCATACATTGATCAACTATTAACAAAATAAATCAGACTCCTCACGAAAAAATATTGTTCTGAATGTAATTGAAAGGCTTCAAAGTATTCAAAGTACCCTTCGAAGCTGGAAGAGTAACTTCTCAATGATCTCACTATCTAAAAACTTCATGCATTTAACTATTTATAATTTCTTAGGTCGAGCCATTACAACTGGACCTTAACTAACAAATTACTAAAAACAGAATGTAATTAAGTCCCAGGGAATAGGCTCCCATAAAAATAGAAAATTAGTTGCAAAGGTTTGACCCAGTCAACCCTACAACTAGAAATGATCCAGAACTCAAAACTGTCCTTCCATGGCCGCCTAGCTTCAGCTTGGTCTTGCAACACCTTCTCCTTCTTCAGTTTTCTCCTGTTCTTTCTCTCAGATAGTCATTTGATGCTTATAGTCAATAAAATGATTGATGATTCCTTGTACTTCCTCTTATATTGGCCCACATGCGTAATGATTCACCACATCTGTTGTTTCAATCTCTCTTGCCACCTTAGCCAGAATCCTTTTGAGTTTAGCCACCACTTTTTTCAATCAACTTATGAAATTATAACATGAAACCAACCTATCAATTGAATCACTACTGAAAGTTTTAGTTACTTCATCATCTCTCTGTATCAAATCTTTGAAGTTCAATTTTATTTGATCCACTGGAAGGGCATCAATATTTTCATTGAAGAATTTACAGTTGACATTATCGAACTCTTCTGAGATATCATTTAGAGCATCCATTATTTCCACCTGTTTGTCATCCAACTTCTTGATCAAATCCTGCAATACGTGAGACCTAAATTCCATAGCCTTTTGAAATTCAAACAACTTGGAAATGTCATCAATTACTTCTTCTTGAAGAAGTAGATCTAGATCTTCATCTCTAATTTCACCCCACGTAGTCAAATTCAAATTCAAATTGTTATTATCTTCATAAAATACTTCATCCATGCTACGAATAGAGGTTCTTTCAGTTTGTAAATCATTATATATTTCAACATCTTCTATGATCAAAGGATTAGCTTCCTGAAGCATGTGTTCCATCCATCCATTCACTGATCTTCCCTTTTTACCTATCTTCTCGATCTCATGATATGAAATATCATCCTGAGTGGAAGAAATTGTCAAAGCAGTACTAGTTGAAGGATCAATGGTTGGAGTAGGCCACGTTACTTTCCTTAATAGGGCAGTGAGCTAACTCAAATTTTGCTTTAAGCTCATCATTGGAAGCTTTATCTTTATCATACTTCTCCAACAAATTTTTGAGATCTGTTTGCACATCTTGTTTGGTGCCCTCATGTGTTGCTTTAACTAACACAAATCTAGAAATTTGATAATCTTTCGTTGTGATAGTTTCTTTAGTTTTTCCCTTAACAGGAGTAGCAATTTTCACGACTCTCTCTCTTGATTGGTTGACAGATGAGCTAGAGAGGATCTTTGGCCGTTTGGCCTATCTCCTCGGAGTAGGTTCCAACACACTTAGATCTATTACATCTACCAAAGGCACCTTCTTCTTTTGTTTTAGAGTCTAGCGATACAACCATTCTGGTATAGTAGATGTCGATGGAGATGACATAATTGATTCAACACCTAGAGCACTAGACAACATAATAGCATTGGTGACATTGGTTGGCAATGAAGTGGAGGTGGTAATGATAGGTGGGATGGATGTGAAAATAGCCATAGGAGTGGATACAATGAGGCTAGAAGTTGAAACATAAGGAAATGAAAGCGGCAGAGGGAGTGAAGTGAAAACAAGAGACCCAATCATTTCCCCTATTGAGAGGACAGGAAGGGATGAAAATACTTGGGCCATGGATGGGGATGGAAAAGAAGAAATGGGTGTAGAAGTGGAAGGTAATGATAGAGAAAGTGATAATGACAAAGAAGAAGGGGATGGAAGATTATGTGATATAATTGGAGAATCGACAACTTCAACAACTTCTGATACTAGTACTGTAGAGGACACGACCTTAGAAGAGAGGCCTTATGAAGAGAAGAACTCCCAACGAAAAATGAAATCTTCTTAGGAACTATATGAGCCCTTTGGGTAGACCTTTTCCCCCTTGTGGGTGTAAGAAGACGCATTGTTGGTTGGGCTTTTGTTCTTATATATTGATCTAACCCTTTGGGTGAAATTCTCAAGGTAGCCAACCAATTATATGTTCTTTACAAAATGGGCCCCGCCCTCTCCTTATTATTGCATTTTTCCTCCACATACCAATCAATCCATGTCAATGGTTGATTGGCAACAATGTTATCTTTGTATATTGGATCCAATACTTCTTCCTCATCCTCCTTTTCCTTTGAAATATCTGCAATACCAAACTGCCTAACCTCATCCAAAGTTAACCTTTCATACTCTCGTTGCCTGATAACGAACTCATCCTAACAATGAATCCAAATGTCTTCTAGCTGGAGCACATGAGAACTGGATAAAATTGTTTCAATGAACTTTCCCTAGTAGTCAAAGTTGGTTTTGGGATGAAAGGTTCGTAGAGTAACTTTAGACATCTCTGCATCTACATTCTTTGCTTTATGAATGCTGGCACAAGTATATCTACCAATTGAAATGGGAAATTGAACTCCCGCCTTATGTCATTTGTTTCGGATTTTGTGATAATCCAACAATTTTCAAACCAACTCTAACAAAACCCATTTATCAGTAGGGTATCTTGGTAACTTACTCGGTGCACCTATGAAACTGGGAATCCTGATATACGTAAATGTTGGAAACTGAAAGTAAATTGCCCCCCACTCTCACACTTCTTTGAAAGCTTCATCTGAAATCCTTTGATTGTACAAATCATTGTCAAAATGATAAATACAAACAACAAATAAGGCATCATTGACCCTTCAAAAATGTCTACTTCTCTCATACATTGTGATTTGAGGATAAAAATAAAAAATTTGGGACACACTTCTAACACCTTTAGTATTCAATCCATCAAATTCTCTCATGACAGCTACAACATAGAACATGAAAGAAGTCATGTAAAAGTTCTTGGAAGACAAGACTTTACTCAATTGAAAAAAATAGAGCTACTGATATGCTCTCCCCATCATATGAATTTTTTTTTCTTGATAGTGGAAATGTACAGGAGCATCCATTCTTGAAACTCTTTTGTGGAAGCAAGGCCTAAAAATCTACTCAACAATACGATAATATCATTTATTTCTGGGATGAAATCTGATCGGTACATTATGTTAGGCAACTTGTTGACACTCTTGGCCAAGTAGTTCTTCATCACAACCTTCGTACACAAATCAGTTTCTTTGTCCCAATGTTCAATCGCAACTTCGGGTGAAATTGTAACATAGTCTTCAACATCCAGGAGTTTGAACAAGTCTTCAAAGAAATCAGAGTCCAACCGAATTACAACCTTGCCATCAACATTTTTCACCAATATGGAGTCTTTATCAAAATGGGTTGTTGCAGCCAAGACAAATTTAGGGAAGTGCATGGATACTGGAAAACCAGTGGCGAGAGCAAGACAATTGTCATATATAGCCTGCATCCAGGACTTCTTGTTAGGAGCTCTCAACCTTGCCCAAAAGTTTGGAAAATCCACTTGCCTTAGATCAGTATCTCCAATATTCCCTAAGTCTGAAGAGAGGCACGAATGAGGAGCAACCCCTAAGAATGTATATTTCATCTTCTCTTTTCCCTTTGATGAAGAAGTTGACATCAAGTTTGGGTTTTAGAATCTGAAAGGGCCTTTGAAAATTCGTAACAAATACTGTAAAAGTTTTGAAATGCTGAAGTCTGAAATTCTGAAAGGATTCTAAATCCGAAGTAAAAAACCTTTGAAAACCTGAACTTGCAGACCTCTGAAACTCTGAAAATCAAAAGCCTCAAACCTCCGAAACTGGAACTTTCGAAAGTCTGAAAGAGGGAATCTCTGAAAAGGCAGACCTCCGAAAGTCTGAAAACCGCAGATGTCTGAAACTCCAAAAACAATAGACCTCTGAAAGTCTGAAAACTGTAGACTTCCAAAATCAAAACCTCTGAAAATCTGAAAGCAAGAACTTCTGAAACAATAATCTGTGGACTGCAAACTCGTAGATGAGCAAGGAACGAGAATCGAACCCTTGTGAAGATACGAAAGAGATTATAATGGAATTTGAGTTGGATGCCTGCAAACGTTGGATTTAGCAACTGTGAAGATCAGGAAAAACATTCAAGGAAAACACAGTGGATGGTGAGGGTTTCATTTCCAAACAAGAGAAAGGAAGAATAAAAGGAAATAACAAGGAAGAAAACCCAAAATAATCATAAACCAAGAAGAAAAAACCGTACAAAATTACATAACTTTGAAATTTTTTGACATTGTGGTCCATTTTCATGCTCGAAAATTGGAAATTTTCATGACAACAATAAGTTATAAATAATTTATTGCAATACTCATAATTTTTCACGTGTAAAAAATGACCTACCACTTCTTTTTCTTTTTCTATATTTACAATTAAAACATTAATTTTGTCTCTAGCCCAGTTGTTATAGTATGTCTGGGCTTCAACATTAAGATTTTCCAACCTATTTAACATTATATCTAAAATTCCATCATCATATTCATTATTATACAAAATTGTACCAGACTGAGCTTTATTTAGCAAAATGTCAAACCTTGCTGGTTGGCTCTCTACGATAGTGAAAAATGAGTGCCTTTGAGTATGATTATGGTAACGGGTATTTATTTCTTTTATCAAAACTTTGGCCATGTACTCCTAAGTGTGAACTAATTCCACATCTGAAATAACCACTTCCAGAATTGTGGCCTCCATACTGTTTGATATCAAATTTTCGAAGGAAAAATTGGTCTTTTGATCATCTGTGAGTGGAATTTGACTTGGTTGAGGAGGGGAATCTTTTATTTCAAGGATAACTTGTTGCGCTTGTGGTTGAGTAGGTGGAGGAGTACTTTATATCATATCATGGGTCTCAAAATCATTACCCGCCTCCGCATCAACACCATCAAACCCCAAAAGCTCATCGTCAAGCTCGATCTAGTTCAAAATCTGGGTACCAGTTGCACTCTGGATACCACCTAGTGAAAAACCTAGAAATTCAGAGGTTGTTGGGTGAACTGTTCTCACGGAGTCAACAGGAAATGTAATATTCTTCCTTATAATTTTTCCTTTTGTTTGTACCACCCATGTGGTGGCGGGACTGGAGGAGGCCTATTTTTAATCTGCCTTGTTCATCTATTAACTACAAGAAGCAAAGTATTACAAAATTAAACACTATTAAACACCAAAGACTCATTGTCAAGTTTGATCTGGTTCAAAATATGGGTACTAGTTGCACTCTGGATACCACCTAGTGAAAAACCTAGAAATTTAGAGATTGTAGGGTGAACTTTTCTTATGGAGTCAACATGAAACGTAATATTCTTCCCTAGAATTTTTCCTTTTGTTTGTACCACACGTGGTGGCGGGACCGAAGGAGGCCTATTTGTAATCTTCCTTGTTCATCTATTAACTACAAGAAGCAACGTATTACAAAATTAAACACTATCAAACACCAAAAACTCATCATCAAGATCGATTTTGTTCAAATTTTGGGTACCAGTTGCACTCTGGATACCACCTAGTGAAAAGCCTGGAAATTCAAAGGTTGTAGGGTGAACTGTTCTTACAGAGTCAGTAGGAAATGTAATATTCTTCCTTGGAATTTTTCCTTTTGTTTGTACCACGCATGGTGGAAGGACCAGAGGGGGTTTGTTTGTAATATGCCTTGTTCTTCTATTAACTACAAGAAGCAAAGTATTAAAAAATTAAACACTATACCATTGTAAATACTATATATAATATTCGCAAGTAAACAAAATAAATTAAACATTATAAATTACGTGATATAGAAGAGACCATATGAATTTGTGACTGAGCTTGACATTTCGATCTACATCGTCAAACTCAGAAGTTGCTGCAAATAAAAAATTTAAAAATATTAAAACACTTTAACACTTACAAAAAAGTAGAAAGCTTGTTAGCGATTCCTGTTAGTAGCTTGGTTATAAATAATAATATAAATACCTATAGAAAATTGTGGAGAGAAAGATGGTGGCAGGTATTAAAGAGGGCTGATTAAAACCATAGCTATTTTTTGTCGAGTATATCAAACCAGGGTCGATTCTGCACTAAATCCATATCAGAATCAGCAGAAGCCTCTGGAGGGGATTTACCCCAAGCAATAGCCTCATTGTGAGTTATTTTAGTTGCAATCATTCTCTGTAGAATATAAATTACTGTTATGTTATTACATTAAAAAATAATTATTATTATATTGTTAAAATTAATTGTTGCATGTTGTTCTTCAACTGAAAAACCTATCGATAATAATTTTTGGTTTGTTGCAGTCAGAATTTGTCCAATTCTGTAATTGGTAGAAAGATTCTTATAGAAAGCAAGAAGATAATTGGTACAAGAAAATAGTCTTTGATTTATCAGATGCATTGATATTAGAGCAAATATTGTTGACATCTTTTTTAATTCAATTGGACAAATACATGCACCAATCAAATTGTTGCCCTTCCATTGTTTGTAACAAATATTGAACTACCCAATGCAGAATGTCGGTGGATCTACCCTGCAACAAAATCTTGGATTGAAAGAGTGATATCATTGCAAGAAATAAATTATGTGTAACACCTTGTATAACAAGGCCTTTTTTTGAATCGATTAACTACAGCTGCAACAACACAAAAGAAAAGTTAGATGCAGGGATAGTCAACTGATATTAAGAAAGAAAATAATTGAAAAATAAAATTGAACTTACCATCAACCTGTACATTGTAATGAGATTCCAAATATTTTTTATCTGCATCAATTAAGATAGCCTTGGTAGTCATGAACCATCTGGTGTGGATATGGTAAATCCAGTTAATCGATGGATGTCTATCAGATCCACGAAATGAAAATATATGATCATCTAGAGAGACATTAAACCTTCCATCTTTAGGGTTGTAAGCATTGATTAGGTAATCAAGGACATGAGTGTCCATTTCAAATTAGGGCATGTTAATAAGCCCTGTGAATTGTGATTTCTACATCTAGTCTTTAGGTGTTTCTTTGAGTTTCATTAGTGCAATTATTTTAGGGCACATGAGATTTTTGTACTACAATTTGGGGACAATTATAGGAGTCTCTGTGGAACTAGACATTATTGAAAGATTTGTTGCAAAGTTACACGAGAGGGAGGGAACTGAGGGTGGGTCAACTATAGGTTTGGGTGCGTTGGTTGTTGTGGGTAATGGGATGGTTTTGTAGAAAATTGGAGTTGTGAGAGCATTGTAGATTCATAGAAGTTTTGTCAAAAATTAAAGAAATGAACCTCGTAGTGATATATATAGGTTGAGGGTTCTCGGTCAGGACACGTGGCAACAAATGATAGGTGGAGAGATTTGAGGTCACACATGTCTAAAGATGATTGTTCAACAGACACTCATCACTGATCAAACAAAGGGACAATTTAGGATATATTGCATGTCTAATCGTGTAGAGATGGCCAAGATAATGACGTTCATTTAACTAATTGTGTGTGAGACGAATGTCCAACCATTGTAATAACAACCGTCTAGGTTTGGAAGAGATGGTCACGAAAGAAATGCTCATCTGTTCTAGGGAGAGACGAACAAGCTAATGTTGTCCACCTGATCAACTATATATGATACAAACATCTAACCATAGTAACGATGACCGTCCAGTTGAAAGAGATGGTTACAAAAGATATGCTCGTCTATTCTAGGGAGAGATGACCAGGCAGGAGACAAACTTCTAATTCATTATTGTCTAAAGTTAATATGATAGATAACCGCCCACTTGCCATCTAATATTACCTTGTTGGACATCCGCCTGAATCACGTCCAACAACCTTGCAAAAACTAGAAATCTGTGGCATATCGAAATCACATTGGCCATGAAACATCTTTTTGGATATTTTCCATTTTTTTGAAAGTCAATTTCAGAGATTCACCAAAATATTCTAAGTTTTTTTTCAAAGGGGGGCCTTAAAATAAACCCTGGGAGAGGAAGAGACAATTTGCAAGATATAAATTGGAATGGTTTCTCCATTCCAAGGGGATGTCAATTTTTTATTGTTTTAAGTTGTTGGATTTCAATAATACTACAAGAAATAAAGCTACATATCTTCTATCTCCTTGTCTATGTTCCTCCATTCTCTCCAATTTCCAAATTTGTGGGCATTATAATCTTGTACAACTAAGAAGGAACTTTGTGCCCTTGAATAATGGATCTATAAAACTTTGTGTCTCTGATTTATTAGTCTTACTAGTTGATTGCATGGTTGAATTCTTCTAATTTAATGTGGACATACTTTGGTTATTGTTGGTGAGAATATGCTCGTTCCTACTCATGACATTAACACTCTCTCCTTATTTCTCCTACTCCTCTTTACCTCTATTCAAAGAAAATTCCTCCCTTGTACATTGTACAAGCAATTTTCCATAGGTTTAGTGGAGTATTCATGTGTGATCCCCAACCTAACGACCACCCCAAAGTTTTAGTTAGTTTACATTCAATAATGGGAGCCTCCCCATACTCAAGAAGGAGGGGTTTAGCTTTGTGACTGTTGTTAAAAACCAATAATCAACACTGTGACAAATTATATCACCAACATTCAAAATAATGCAAAAATATTGACTATATTCTCTTATCCTCCTTAATTTCCTTGTAGATCTAAACTTTCAAAAATCATATAAATAACCAGATGCTCCAAAAAATCTATTTAAAAATTTATTTTTTTGATTATAAATCATAGAAACTACTCGATCATACCATAATTTTAAAATTTATCTAGAAACTTAAAAAACCCAACAACGACCCTATAAAAGTAATTTTTAATCAAGAAAAAAACCCATTGTGTAATTTAAAACCTCATAACATGGATTGGATCGAAAAATGCTTAGGGGATTGGGAGGAAGCATGGTAATTGTGGATCCGATGAGATTGCAAAAATCCTCCAAAGGGAATTTGAGATCCACCAAAAACACTAAAAAATGGAAAAATGGTAGATATCTCTTTAAAAACTCTTCTTCATTTAGAGTTGTAACCAATAATGCAAATAAATTCAAATAAAAATCTAGATCTATGGAAATTACAAGATGTAGATTTTAGATCTGGATTTGATACCATATGGGAAATACTCTTGATACCATATAGGAATTGAGAAAGTCCAAGGAATTTTTTTTAATTGCATGCATTCACACAAACAACTCACATGAGATGAATATATTCACCAAAAAAATCACATTGTATGAATATAAAATGTGATATGGAATGCATATGTGTGTGAAACCAACAATGGTTGCGCCAGAATAGAATCTCCCTAAGGGACTACATCTTTATTAGCTTTGGAGATGACTCTAATCTCAAATCTTACTTTCCATAAGGACACAAAGGTTTCTTATATAGGAATAGTAAGAGGTTGAGTAAAATGTGGGATAAGATCATTCCTCAAATTACACCTCACCTTTCTCACACAAGTGAGGATAACTACCACTTAAATGTGCATTTACCATATGTTGTACACATAATAAATATCACCATGGTAATAACATTATCTAAGGCGTAATTCACAACAAGTGTGAATATAACACACACCAATTATTAGATCAAATCTAGAGAAAGGATTAAATTGAAAGAAACTAAAATCCTAAATCTATCTACTTATATTTTCTTTTTGGTATTTTTATGAATATTTTAACAATTAAACCACAAATATGAGCTATTAAATAAAATAAACAAGATAAAAAAAACCCCAACCTTTTTTCATAAAGGAAGAAATGGTTGGAGAATATTTTGGAATTCACACTTAGTCTACTACCTATTTATTTATGCTCAATCTAAACTAGGGTTTGTAATAGTGAAGCTAGGAGCTCAACAATTGGGTGGGTTTGGAAGAAGAATAGTAAAAATGTAGCGGTTGAATCAAAGTGACCAAAAGGACTAATTTAATCTCCTCATTATTCTTCTCTTATAACAACAGGTAGAAAGATGAAATTGACTAATAATTATCTGGTAATAAGCACAAAAGTTGATGGTGTCTCGTTAATCTTTGGAAAGAAAAACTCCCATAGATTATGGTAGGAAAGCAATAACTCTAGAAATGGCTTAGACTAGAAGTATTCTCTCAAATATGGTCTCTACAATGAAATATTTCAAGCACCAGATTTTCTAATCCTAAATAATAAATAGATCATTAATTTTTAAAAGAGACAAATTTGTGAAATTGGAGTTGATAAAAATCCAAGTGGGAGATCAAAAGTGGTAATTGAATGCATGGGAGTGAAATGGAGTTAGAAATAAGTAATTTGGAGGTGAATTAGGTTACTTGAAATGAAATGATGATATTTATACATGAAAGATAAGATCAAACATGTGTTCATGTAGATAAAATTAGAATATTACATGTAAGGTTGAGCAATTTCTAGTAGATACAGGACGATGTTGTGTAACTACCACAACACATAACAAGTGTGACAATGAAATGATAAGCCCACCACCGTAACTAACACATATATTATAGTGGTTATGAGACCACCATTAAAACTATTAAAGTCCATTGCAAGAGTAGAAAAAAATTCACGGTGATTTCAATGCGTAATTTTTTTTGGGGATAACATGGAAACAAGGAAAAATACTTAGTCTTATTAGTTAGGGAAAGCAGTGAAGAGAAATGTGATCAAAATAAGGAAGAATAGTTGAAAGGGAAAGCAGTGAAGAGAAATGTGATCAAAATAAGGAAGAACAGTTGAAACATAGTTCATTGTAAAGGTTGAAATAGGATAAGATAATTTTCATAATATTTAAGAGATCTTGGCATTGTCATCGGGTTTTCAAATGTTTCACTATGTAAAATTTGAGTGTGTATAGACATATGTGCCTAGCTTTGGACACTAGCATTTGACATTAATGTCCTACTGGATGGTATTTTTTAGAAGATAATTTTTTTAATGAGAGTCTTGGGAGAAGCATGATAAAAGATAGTATTTTTTTATAAGAATTCATGTCAACCATATAGGTGCATAAGAAGCAAAGTGAGAGAATGAGGAGTAGTAGCAAGACTTAAGATATAAATAGGATAATGCATTTACACTTTGTTTATGAGCGCAAGTTGTAATTAAGGGATATAATCCAAATCATAATGATCAAGAACCTAATTACTATATTTATATGTCTATATATTCCATTATTCCCATATCCACACAATTGTGTCTCCAATATCTGTTGATAGTAACTTCCTAGAGAGAGCTGCTTACTGGTGCACCATAGAATCAAATGGTTGAATAAATTTCTATGTGGGTTTTACCCCATATCTGGAGAAAGAGCATACTCTCAATAATAATTCAAATCAAAATTATTCAATATACATTTTACATATAAATATGATTAATGAGCTCCAAATTAAGGTTCATTAATAACAACTCCTAACTACTGACATTCCCACAAATCCCTCTTATCACTAATATACGAATATTGTTCTAACAACCTACTTTCTTTCCCCGTTCTCCTAATAATAAGGTAAATAAAATTTGGTTTTGGAGGGACCAAAAAATCCTTTACAAAAGAGAAGCCAGGTCAAAAAATCCAACCAAAAGAAATATAAGGGAGCCATGTCAAATAAACTTGACAAGGATGCTACCCCAAAACAAAGCCAGACCAACAAGGGCCTACAACATATTACAATAACAATTTTTTAACAGTAATACTAAACAAAGCCATATCTAAGATTAAAAAATAGAACAACACATATAAAAACCACAAAAGGTCAGCCAAAGGTTCGCCATTATTTCACTTTTCTGGTAGGGCCTTTGCTTTGAGTCCTGGCACTCAGTCCACTATCTTTTGATCCTGCAACTTTTATGATCACTCTTCTGGGCATTTTCGGTATTGTCTTTGACCTCAGTGTCCATAGTATCTTCGTTGTATGAACTACTCAACACAAGCCTCATGTTCTACTTACCTCCCTTAACCTTGGAAACTTAATCTTGCAGAATAGTGATCCTTTTTTATTACATTATTATCTCATCATTCAAACCCCTAATCCTCTTATTCTAGACATCGATTTTGTGGTGGACAATCCCTGACTTCCTGAACTAGGTTCTTGTTAATAAGAAGAATGGTGTTTGCCATAGATTCCTCTCTCAGCAATCTGGCCTCCAAATCCACAAGATCCCTCTCTCTTTCTTTGCTACCAGAACCTTCACCCCTTTCCTGGACCCCTTTTTTCAAGTTGTAGAGAACATCCACTATACCATCCGATTATCCTTCCCACCCCTTTCTTGAGACATCCATGGCCACAACAAGGGTTTCATTATCAGATTCCATTTCACTGGTGGTCACGGGGGTTGGGTGGGAATTAAGGGTTTTCCATTTTGAAAAGTAATAAGATAAGACCTTGACGCAGGGGAACATCCACTTTATCATTTTTAAAATCAGAAAATAGAAGTAGAAAGGGATCTAAAAAGGAAAAAGGGAAAACTCATGGCCTTGATTTCTTCTCAATAGTTAAGAATAGATAGGTGATAAGAGAATATATTCATGAATTTACCCTCTAATAAAAGATACTTCATAACCACCATAAAAACATCATCCCACTAGTTATGAAGAAAACTACGAGCTATGCCGCCATCATACATCAAGATTCTCTCACTAAGGCCAAAAAACATGGTAATTTCCTATTTACGACTAGTTTTATCTTTAAAATTTTTGAGACCCTCCATAGATAACCCAGTAACATCAGCAATGGATTCCTCTGTAACTTTAATTTCAACCCCCCTCAAATTAAAACATCCCTTCCACCAGGCATTACCAAAATCCATAGAGAGATGAGGGTCATTACCTTTGAGATGTTGAATGTAATTTTGAAAATCCTCCTCTTTGCAACAGTCTCCAAAGGGTGGTGTCATTCTTGAGATGAAGGAAAGAAGTCAGTTCCATTCTAACTCTTTTCTCTTCCCATCCTGAGTTGAGCACCCTTCCCTTTGTTTAAAACAACCAAACTGGAACCACAAACCCAAACAAAGAGATTAAACACAAAAATACATAATACATTTCCTTTCCTAATAGATGAAGTACCTTCTTACGGTGCCAAGAATGTGAAACTTGGGTACCATCATTACAAAACCTCCAAGATCTTATCATTATTAACCAAATTTAAAACTTCAACCAAGGTATGAGTTCCCTCGCCACGTCAACATTTCTAACATATGGTTTCCATAATTAGCAAGACCATCCACACGTTTATTACCTGACCTATAAATGTGGTGAATTTCCACGCTTTCAAATGATGTCAGCAACACCTTGGCTTCCATGATTATATTGTTTAATCTCCATCCATATTTTCCTATTTTTTAAGGGCTTTAATCACACATAGCGAATCTCCTTCAATGATGAGGGATTTGATGTTCATAGCTAAACATTGTTTATACCCCAAAGCATAGCCCGAGCCTCCACATGATTATTTGAGTGATTTCCAGGGGGCCCACATAAGCTCTTATACATCTCCCATAAGTGATCACGAACAAGACCTCCTCCCCCAGAAATCCCCTCCCCCAGTTTAGCTGAACCATCAAAATTTAGTTTGAAACATCCTTCAGGTGGGCATTCCCATTTAGCTCTATTTTTGTTAATGCTCATATTTTTATTTTTATCAAGGATTTTAGGACTGAGATTCATACCATGTAGGATAGTTCTTTCCAAATAGGCATAACTTAGAGGATTTAATCTTAATGATCTGAGCATTATCCTTAAGAGTTTGTCCAATTCTCTCAGCAACCTTTTTTATGCTTGAAGATTGATTCTGAAATATTCGATTATTTCTCTCAAGCAAAATACCCCAGATAGTATGAGGTAGAGCACATTTCCAGATCTCTTTAGCGAGTTCATGTTGAAAATTAAAACACCATTGTTCTGGAAGTAAAGAGACATCTCCAGGAAGAACCATTTGTAACCTGAAAAAATCAAGGACAACAAAGAAGACTTGGAAAGAAAAGGTGCATTAAAAAAAAAGATGATTAATCATTTCATCTTGTTGTTTACATAGGTTGCATCTATTTATAATAATCATACCTATATTTCTAAGCTTTTCCACATTTAGGATCTTTTTTTGAACCACTTCCCAAAAGAATAAGTTAATTTTAGGAATAAGGTTTTTATTCCATATCTTCTTCCAATAGCTATTAGGATTAATTTCGTTAAAATTCAGTAGATAGCCAGATTTAACCTCATACTCTCTAGAGTCCATGTTCCTCCATATCAGTTCATCTCGATCTCTTCTTGAGGTAAATAAAATTCCTTAAGATTCTGATTAAGATCATCAAAAGGATGTTGAGGGCCCATGTAGTTTGGGGGTGGAAGAATATGAACCCATCTTCTCTCCTCATTCCAATAGTTACACACCATCTCACCAAATTCCAAGATAAAAATGTCTTAGATAACTCCATGACTCTTCAATTTTTAGGGCTTTATCCCTAAGCCAAGGTTTATCCCAAAATTTAATCTTTGTACCATCACTGAGATTCCATTTTGTCCCTTTAACCAGTAGTTTCCTAGTCTTGACAGAGGTTGTTCCAAAAAATCAACCTTTAGGGAGCTCTTATTTTGAAAAAAATCCCAAAGTACCACCAACATTCCAAATATTTCACTTTCAAAATATTTTTCCAAGTGTTTTCTTCTTTGTGCAATCTCCATCCAACTTTAGCTATTAAGGCTTGATTCATGAGTTGTAGATTCTTCAATCCAAGACCCCCTCTATCCTTAGGCCGAGTGACCTTATCCCAAGCTATCAAAGGGATTCTTGTCTTGTCTTCCGAGCCTATCCACAAGAACCTATTTTGAATACTCTCAATAGCTTTCCTAACACTCATAGGGATGATGAAAATGGACATTATATAAACTGTAACTCCCTGCAAGAAACTTTGAAGAAGTTGAGATTTTCCAACTTGTGTGAGCAAAGAACCTTTCCAGAATGAAATTTTTTATGGAACCTCTCAATCAATTTATTCCATCCCCCTTCTTCCATTTTTTTCCCACAAAGAGGCATACCAAGGTAGTTATCTAGAAGAGGTTTTATATTACACTCCAAGATGTTAACTAACTTGGTTTGGTGATCTTCCTTAACATTGATGAAGAAACAAAATCTCTTTTAGAAATTATCTTGTTGTCCTGTGACTTCTTCATAAAGTTTAGTAATATTTTTGAAAGAACGTGCCTCCTGAACATAAGCTTTCCCAAGAAGAACCGTTCCATCCACAAATTGTTGTAAGCTCCGGTTAACCACACCATTATCTACCTCGATTCCATCCAATCTTCCTTCAAATTGGGATTTTGAACACAACCTACTCAAAGCTTCTGCTACAATAATGTATAGAAAGGGGGAAAGAGGGTCCCCTTCCTAAGACCTCTTTCTGAGTTGAAGAATCCATTTGGTTACCATTTATAATGACCGAGAAACTGGGGGTAGAGGTACAAGCTTGGATCATTTTGATGAAGTGAGGGTGAAACCCCAATTTATGCAAAAGGGGAAACATGAAATTCCATGATATACGGTCATAGGATTTTTGCATATCAAGTTTAACGATCATAGCCTCTCTATTAGATTGCTCCACTGAATGAATCGTTTCATGAATGGATATGATGTTGTCAAGAATCTGTCTTCCCAGCACAAAGGCACCCTGATTTGGAGATATAAAATTACAAAGGACCTCCCTCATTCTGAAAGCCATAATTTTTGAAATAAGTTTGTACATAGTATTACAAAGACTTATTGGTCTGAAATCCCCCAAGTCCTTGGCACCTGGATTTTTTGGTATGAGAGCTATAAAGGTGTGGTTGATTTGCTTTAGCAGACTTCCCATATGAAAGAAATCCTGAACAATAGTAACAACCTCTTTTTTAACTATATCCCAATACATCTGGAAGAAAAATTAAGGGAATCCATCAGGTCTTGGGGTTTTATCCCCTTCAATTTATGATAAAATAGCTTTGACTTCTTCCTCCGAAGGAATGGCAATAGGTTCTCTATTTTCCTCATGGTTGATGACAGGCTCAAAAAGATTTAGAGTTTCAGAGATAGAGATCCCCAGAGGGGGATGACCTTTAGCAAACAAATTTTTGAAGAAAGAGATGATGGTATTCGAAATATCCTTATCCTCAGTAGCCAGTTCACCATTTTTTTTTCTTATTTCTTGAATCCTCCCTTTATTTTCTTTAATAGTGGCTAAGATGTGGAAGAATTTTGTATTATGGTCACCCTCTTTAAGCCAATTTATTCTGGATTTTTGATTCCAGTAAATCTCTTCTTTTCTTAGGATATTATGATAGTTAGCTAGAAGAGATATTTTCCTTATCTTTATCTTCACTGTTCCATCCCCCTTGTTCCATTATTCTTCCAATTCATGGAGTTCCTCAAAAATTTTCTTTTTTGTAAAAAAATATTGCCAAAGACTGTCTTTGTTCCATTTCTTGATTTTTGATTTGATATTTTTCAATTTTTTTTGATCACTTGGAACATACTGTTTCCACTAACTTCAATATTCCACCATTCTTCTATCATATTTTCCAGATCTAGATGATTAGTCCACATTTTTTCAAACCTAAATGGTCTGCCTTTAGTTTTCCCCATTTCACCATAGTTGAGGATGATTGGATTATGGTCAGATCCAATACAAGCCAATGAGGAAAGAGAGTATTGTTGTTCCTGAATCCATTGATAATTTACCAGGAAGTGATCCAATCTTATTTGAATCAGATTCTCCCCATTACGCCTATTGGTCCAGGTGTATTTAGAATCACTGAGCACAAGATCAAATAACCCATTCCAACTGATGAAGTTAGCTAAAACTTCCATGCTCTCCGTATACAAATTAACACCACCTTTCTTTTCTGAGGGTATCAAAGGAGTATTGAAATCACCCCCTATAACCCAACTTGGTTCATTAAACATCCTTATGAAAGTAGTCATATCTTCCCAAAGCACTCTTCTACCAATGGTGAAATTGAGTGCATATACATTTGATAGAATAAACTGTTTGTTGTAAGTAATTAAAGTGAAACTAATGGAAATATGGTGTTGACTATTAAAAATAGGATTACCTTCCAAAACACTCTTATTACACATAGAAAGCAGTCCACCTAAGGCTCCCATAGAATATTGACAGTGGAAGCCAACATCTTTCCAAAAATATTTATGAAAGTCTTCCATCCTCACTTGATTCATCTTCGTTTCCTGAATCATCATGATATTAGGTTTCTTGGTACTCCTAATGTCTGACAAAATCCTATGTTTATTGGGGTTATTTAAACCCCTTATAGCAGAATAATACCCTTAAGGTAGGGCAACACCATACAATGCTCCTTAAGGAAGGAGTAACTCCACAATCTCCCAAGATGGGAATCCACTTCGAGGGGGACACCTCCAATATACCTCTACCAAGTAGAAGACTCAACTCATACATCCATGACCTCCTCATAATGATACTCACATCCTTTAAATAGGATGGGTAACACCTAATCCCAATGTAGGCCGACCCATTACCCAATATAATTAATTCCTATGTGAGCCCATATAACTAACTAAGGGGATGTGTGCCACATGTCGGCATCTCCATCAACCCATATACATTATAATATTATATCCCATGTGAACCCATACATATAACTAAGGGGATGTGTGCCACATGTCGGCATCTCCATCAACCCATATATATTATATTATCATATCCCAAGGTACATAGCATTGCCTCCCTCTTTGACATGTTTCGTCCCCGAAACATAAGAAGAAGCCATATAATGAGTGCGCTTTAAATTATTGCACACTTGTCGCCATGCTCGATCATCCAACCACCCATATGAAATCCTAGTGGGTGATGCTGCTCCAAACCTGATTCCATATTCCATTGTGCTCATCTGATTCCATCCTGGTCCATATGTGTTCCTCCTCGGCATCCATGCATATCCATAATTATTATTCATGTGATTCCATGTCATATAATTATTGTTCCATTGATTCCATGTATAGCCAAAATTATTACTCCTCCAATTCCCTGTATATCCATATAGATTTCTGCCCTCATGTGTCCTAGCATGTCTCCATGATTTTTTCCTCTCATGATGATGTGGGTGTCTATATGGTGCCACCTTCGTATACTCAACCTTATCAACCTTTTCCTCAACTTTCTTGTCCTCTTCCACCTTGTTTGTTACTTCTTTTTTCTCTTGAGTAGAGAAATTATTTGTGACTTTATGTTCTTCATCCTCTCCTTCTGATTCATCCTTATTCCCTTCTTCATCATCTTCAAATTCATCTTCATGATCCAATTTTACATTACTTTTTTCTTTGCTAAGTGTGATATCTTGCAATGTAATTTTCTTTCTCTTGTACCATAATTTCATGAATTTCTTTTGCACATTAAGATTAATTGTTCCCAAGCTCTCTAACCAAGGATATCCAAGAACAATATCCATACCATCCATATCTAAAGCATAAAAATCTGAATGTAAAACATATTTATCCATAGAGAGCTTTAAATCTTCAAAAACTTGAATATGCTTACCATCCACTTGAGCTTCCTTAATATGTTTTGCTTGTACATGTAGATTTTGAGCTACATCCATATTGATGAAGTTATATTTGCTACTAGGGTTTATGGAAACAATTACCTTTTTCCTTTGAATACACCCTTCAAACTGAAATATTGAAGCTTCCTTCTTTGGAGATGCACTATCATGTGTAACAACTTCATCATCAACATTTTCTCTTCTTCTTCTTCTTCTGCTTCTTCTTCTTCTTCTTCTTCTTCTTATTTCCTCTTTCCTCTTCCTCACTATTATCATTAAATTCTTCTTTTGTTTCCCATCTGTCCATGAAAACTTGTTCCAGTTCCTCCAAGGACCAATTAGACTTTTCCTTTTCTAACTCAGAAAACCAAATCTGTGCAGAGCCACTAATCCACAATTTGAAGAACCAAATATCTGATGGTTCAGAGAATTTATGCCTAAATTTGTTCCACCATTCTCTAGCATCAATCCTGTTATCTCCAAAAAAAGTTACCATCCCCATGATCCACAAAACTAGGGTTTTAGGAATAGACCCTTTTGATCAAAACTTGTTCTAACCCTTTCGGCTAAAATTCGGCCAAAAATCAGAAATCACAGAACACAAACCCCAATTTAATTTTTGAGAGGTTTCTGAAAATGTAAGAAATTCAGGAAAATTCCTCAAATTGCGGCCTGTGGAGCAAAATATTGAAAAAACATAAAACTGCAATAACTTTGACAAAATAGATCCAAAATTCTGAAATTTTTACCATAGATTTCTGAAGGGAATTCTAAATTTTTGGTAAAAATTTAGAAAATTATTTCCAAACCCAATGCAGATCTGTAAAGCAAATTTAGGTGAAACCCTAAAAATGCAATAACTTCCACAAAACACTTCAAAAAATTCTGAAATTTGGACTGTATCTTTATAAAACCATTTCTCAACTGTGGTAAAAAAATTGAGAAAATATTCATAGCCATTTCCAAAATATAGCCGAATCAATAAAATTAGGGTTTAGACCCAATTTTTTTTGCCGAAATCGATGCTCTGATACCACTTGATAAGAACCTTGCATATAATAAATCAATAAATTGCAGAAGATAACACAACACAAGATATATGGGGGGCCAAGATGCCCTAATATTCAATATATGTAGAATAATACCCTTAAGGTAGGGCAACACCATACAATGCTCCTTAAGGAAGGAGTAACTCCACAATCTCCCAAGATGGGAATCCACTTCGAGGGGGACACCTCCAATATACCTCTACCAAGTAGAAGACTCAACTCATACATCCATGACCTCATAATGATACTCGCATCCTTTAAATAGGATGGGTAACACCTAATCCCAATGTAGGCCGACCCATTACCCAATATAATTAATTCCTATGTGAGCCCATATAACTAACTAAGGGGATGTGTGCCACATGTCGGCATCTCCATCAACCCATATACATTATAATATTATATCCCATGTGAACCCATACATATAACTAAGGGGATGTGTGCCACATGTCGGCATCTCCATCAACCCATATATATTATATTATCATATCCCAAGGTACATAGCATTCATTCAACCATGTATCATATGTGTGTCAACTTAAGCATATAAACAACCATAAGCAAAATCAAGAGCAAGAGAGTACACAAGACACCAAAATTAAGTGGGAAACCCTCATGGGGAAGAAAAACCATTGAAATATTCTTATATTACACAAATAAAAGTAATTTAGTGAAGCACCAACTTCACAAGGAGCACCAACCCCTAGTTTAGTAGAGCACCAACCCTACAAGGAGCACCAACCCCTAATTTAGTGAAGCACCCACTCCACAAGGAGGCTACAACCCCCTAAGGATGACCAAGCACCAACTCAGCCACCTGAATATGTTTGATCTCTATTAATTTTTCTTCCACAACTGATGGAGATCACTAATTCAGCTCACAAACCCTAGCTCATACCCTAGGTCTTCAAACTTCATATTCTTTCTCTTTCTTCACTTTCTCTTTGCTCTATCCTCTTTCTCTCATGCTTCATCTATTTTCCTCAACCTATCATTCTCTTCCTCATCCTTCAAAACATGCTCTCATACCTTCAAAAATTCTTCCTCTAGGTCACACTTCTTCCCTCCAAGAGCACTAGTTCAAAAATGAACCAAACAAGCACTTAAATATGCTTTTCTTCCTTCCAAACCAAAATAGGTCGGTCCCTCATGATAATTTAGACCCATAAAACTATATAACATTCATAAATTTTAATTAAAACAATCACATATGACCCAAATAGGCCAGCCTAACTAAAACCCACATTACAAGTGCCAAAAATGGCTCAAAACCCCATGGGCACATTCTTAAAAATGCCCTTACATTAAATGAATACCATACTTTTTCATGACCCAAAACCCTTATATATGATTAAAAATATCATAAAAATTCATACATGGTCACAAATTAATATCAACCAATCAAATTATTTCATTTACTGGGCCCAGTTCCCTTTACAAATCTCAAAACAGTTGTTTCCTGCACCCTTCAACACCCTGGAAACTTCATCTGATCACCAAATCACTTATACTAAACCAAAACATGCCATGTGACCACTCAAAATAAATTTAATAACCTTTATAACACTTCTAAGAAAGTTATAAGTCATGAAACATCCTTCACTTCAAACCACAACAACATTTTCCTTCACCAAATCAACCTACCAAAAAATTGTTTCCAAAGGTTAGCTCATAAAATAAATTTCTACTTACATTAAAGACCTAAAAATGGATTCATTGGATGCCTAAATTAATCCCTATTCACATTCCATAGTGATAGGAAGCATCACCCAATCCATCTCATGCTTCAAACAACATCAAACTTGCACCAAAATAGATGTTGTCTTGAACTGCCAAAAATATTCTTGCTCAAATAATGCCCTAGAAACCATGTCAAATGACCTCATCATGAGGAAATACATATATCACTGGAAAAATATCTTAATATAATTTCCAACACAACTTTAATCATCTCAAAATCCACTTGTAGCTCAAGTTATGGCCATTTTACTGGACCCTGCTATTTGAGATCCCAAAACTGCCCTTTGACTAGTCAACCTGTTTGGACCTCAAAACACCATGAAATGCATTAACATGTCCTAAAACCTCCATGGAAATCAATAAAAACTCCCAATCATCATGCACCATCAATTTTTCATGCTACTCCTTTGGACCATCTTGTCCTAAAACCTTCTTCTCCAGAAACTACTATTTTTAGGTGGGGCCCACATATCACCATGACCTCAACCATACATTTATGGAAATCCTGAGGATTCCTATACAACATCCAATCATCAAATTTTTATGAACAATCAAAAAGGGGTCACAATATTCACTTTGTGCCAACTGCTCCTAGCTAGGGTTTAACTAGGGTTTTAGACCTCTTTACCTTCTTAACATTCGTTCATAAAAACATGACAATCAAATGACCTCATTATTTTTTTGAAACCTTATAAACTCACCTTATAAGCATCCTTGAAAGCCACAAGGTCCCATGCAAATCACACTATTCACAACGAGCATCTGAAGTTGCAACTTCGAGCTGGAAATGCACTAGATTTTGACCTTGTCTCACAAAATCAGTCATATCTTGAAAAATACACATCATGGGCACCTAAAAATTTTCTGAGAGCATCATATCTCATCCCTATAACATCTCCAATCATCATAATATCAATTCCATTCCAATCTCTCCAGTCACTAAGACTTACCTATGCTTGCATGCTAGATCCTCACTGTAACAACTAGGGCCAACTGAAATAATGCAATAACTGAACATGAAACCTCTGAAAATGACCCAAACATACCTCATATGCCATGATACACCTTGATATCATGCTTCCATGAGCTCAAATGGCTCCAATCCATTATGTCACACCTCCAAACAAGCATACCTACTCCAAATGAGCACCTGTAACATGTGAACCACCTGTACCTACACTATGCCACTACTGTGAGTGCTCAAGCACCCTCAAAATCATTATCCATCATTAAAACATGCTTCCCAAGCATCCAAGAAGCTCACACTGTCAAGCAACACCTCCTAGGCACCTGTATAGGCTTGCTAGAGCAAGCATACATCACTGTATCTCACTGTATAAACTTTAAACATCTAAACCAAGTATGTTAGCATCACATAAACATCATCATGACATCATCCTACAACATTCAATTTTTCATTAATGTGGTTTTTCATCAATGACAACACCTATTAGGACACATGCCAACAATCTCCCCCTTTGTTCATTGATGGAAAACACCTTGAACTTCTCCCCCTTTTTACATTAATGACAAAGGCATACCTGTAACTCACCTTATTCACCTTCTTCAGCTTCATACCTCCATGATTTGGTTAGAAACATCAACCAAAGGTCTCAAATTTGAAGCTCATTTTCTTGATTTTTCCAAAAAATTGATTTTTATCCTTCATTTTAAGCATGCAAACAACAAGCTCCCCCTAGAAAAAGCACTTCCAACATCTGAAAATCATTAGTACAACATGAAAAAAAATATATCTCACCTTGTTAGGGGCAAAAACATCATTTTCATCCTCTAGGCATGCAAAAACACAAATTTTCTTCTATACCCCTGTTTTGAGCTTCTTAGAAACACTGTAGCAGTAGAACATCTGAAGTCATACCTCTTGAATCATGCCAAAAATGTTAAAGGATCATGATACATCAAATTACAATCCATCATTCTCTTGACCATCCATCATTTCTAGGCCTTGACATTTTTCAATGCAAGTCTTCTCTTGTTCTTCATACCATACAAGAACTAATATGAAGTCCCTAAGTCATACTTTTAGTGCATTTTTTCATTGATCCAACTTTGCAAACAAGCCAAAGCATCACAATTTAGCATGAAATGCAACTCCACTCCCCCTAGACTTAAGACCAACTATATATCTCCCAAGCAAAAAATGAGTGACTACCTTCTTACCTTACTTATTGCCTTGAATCTTTACAACTTTTGACAAGGTCCCTAAACAACTTTTTCAGTCTTTGAGTCATATTTGACTGAGATAAGATATGCATTTTTGATCAAAAGGAAGAAAACACACATTTCATACCTTGTATGGCCTTGATAACATCATTTCACCATTCAGAAAAAAACAAGTACTCCCCCTTGTCACTTTAGAGCTGAATCAACCTTATAGCACAAATTTTCCATACTAAGAACATTGTTAACTTACAACTTGAAGACTTTTAGACTGTAACATGTACTAAAACATTTTCAAGATATACATTAATTCATGCATGTCTTGAGGCATCTTGACATAATATTTATCATTTTTCATTTTTATTTGATACAGATGAATCATATAGCATCTTTCATCCTAAAAACTCATAGGATACCTCTATTCTTTGTAAATCATTTCAGACTTCATACATATGAGATCTACTTTCAATCTTCACAAATCATGTGGACATCAACTCTGTCATTAGAACTATCATTTTAAGATCTTAGTTTCATACATGTGTTGAATTTGTGATAAAATTTCATAACACTAATCACTTAAAATATGTACACTATACAAGCATATTGATAAACACACATACTTTATTGAGAAAGCCTTATATTTAGCCTTCATTTATACTTGACATTGTGAAAACAAACTACTTATAAGCTTGTAAGCTAGTTTTCAACAATTAATCTCTTTAAATCATAGATCAAACTTCCACCATTCATAGTTTAATCTAACATGAAGATATCTTTCATATCCTTAATTAATTTGATGAATTGAATACATTGATGAGTTAATTTATTGAATATCATACTTCTCACATAATGATGCTTTGATCACAACAGACTTATGGTATATTATTTCTCAAACACTAACTTTACCATGACAAGTACTTATAGCTAAAAGTTTAAACCTCTTGAAACCTATGAATAACTTCATTCTTTATATAATTTCATACCTACCTCATCTACCTATAGACACCTTTAAGCTTACAGAATCTTTGACAAATACATTCATTTTTCACATATTTACCACTTTTGAGAATCATATGTGACTTATATTCTATTTACAAGCTCATCATCTTGATCAAACAACTAGACTATTTTCAATCACTTAACTCCTTTTCATACTGCAAAATTATTAGATAATTTCTCTTGATATCTTGAGGTTATCATTAAATGACCTATTTTCACATATCAAATTGTACAAACACCACATACTTTTCTATCTCAGCTATTTCAAATCTTCTTTATAATCATATTTAAAACTTCATATTTCAACATTTAACACCATTCTCAATTTAAACTTGTAATACTTACAAGATCAATCTTGAATTCACCAATCTTACCACTTTCTTGTGATATCTTCAATAGTACCCATTTCATATGTCTGTAGCTCATTGATCACCATTTCTTTACAATCTTATCCTCTAGAATAGTCTTACCATAAACTGCCATCATATTTTGAGTCTCAATGTTCTAGAACTACTTGAGGATTCTTCATTTCATTCTTAGACAACCTTGAAAACATCTTGATCATTTCTAAACATTTTTATACATTAATTCACAAAGACTTGCATATCTACATAACATGATATCATGATCCTTTGACTACATTTACCTCTTATCTTCAAATTTAATTAACATTTTGAGATACAAACACTTTCAAATTTTTTCAATAACATTCTTTCAGAATTTTTCAGCTAATCTTTGAATACTTCAACACAAGAACTGAGATATGCATTTTGATCAAGGAACCAACACTCAGTAGAACTGGTAACATTTTTTCTTAAGCTCCACTTCATGAAACAATATTTATTCATACAGTATCAAGATGATTTGGGACATTTCAAAACTTAAAAATTATATGGTTTCTTGAACTATAATTTCATATTTCAACATTTCACCTTTCAGCTTAGAAATAATGATTTGCCTGATTGAACATATATTATTGCATTGAAAATCCTTACTTGTAACATTAATACAATCATTCTACTTGACACATTATAGCTTCATTTATTCCTTAGTAAATGTACCCTTTTAGATTTTCTTCATAGTACTCATATAGCTCTAAAATCACTTAGACTTTCACACTTGAGACTTCACATTAAACCCACTAACTTCATTAATATTGATTATCATGATTCAAGTACATTTAAAATCTCATAGAACTATGACATAGAAACAAGATCAACTTTTTTGATCCTTTTGAATTTCACATTAGAATTGATCAAGTTCAAACTCTAACATCACTTGATGAATTTGCTTTTCACCATTTCATTTAATTTACATATAATATCTTGGAACTTGAGTCTCACACATCATACTAATTTCATGAAACTCAAACCATTCACAATTTAGACATAGACATTTTTACATGTTTCAACACTTGAACTCTTTATGAGAATGACACATATCCAAACTTCATACATTAAACTTTATGACATAGACTTACAACCTTTGATAGGCTTATTAAGACATTGACATACCTTGTCAAATTTCTCTTGATAAACCTTCAATCACCTTTTTTGTAGACACAACATTCAAATTTGATCATGGACACATTAGTGAAACCCAGTTATATAATTTTCATTTATGCATCTTTTTGACCACTTGAGTCAAGATGATTAGACTTAGAAAATCACCTTTAAGACTTCATATTTCACTTGAATAAACTCACAACTCTTACCACTTCACAAGCTTTCACTGAGACATATTAATGATTTAATATCACACCTTGAGAGCTAGATCAACCTTGTGAAATAAGATTACATGGAGATAAAACTTTTGACAGACTTCAAGATCACTTCAGTCATGAGACTCTGACTACATTTTACAACTTAAATTTCATATCAATGAGATACATTTTATACTTTCATCATTTAGGAATCTTCATGATACATCATATTCAAGACCTTCATGTTTAGACTAAACATTATACATTTATTTGACTTTAATCTGAACACAGACACACATACAAAGATACTTGAACACTATTTTTACCGATCATACATCATGACTTAAACTTTCCACACATACTTAGACTACATTCAAGACACATGACATACTTTAACATTAACAATATACTTGATGGAAGGACTTGACAAACATTATGACACATATTCTTACTTTAATAAATTGATTCAACACAATCCTTTTTACATTACAAAACTCATACAATCATAACATAATGACTTTGATTAATAACCTTGAAAACATATGAACAAGGAATATTGACCTTTCACATGACAATCATGACATAACACAACATTTTCCCAATACCATTAATGACTTGACCATTACAAATTTAGATTTCAAAAGCTTTAGTCTCATACATTATGAATTTACTCACACCTTACTTGACCATGACCATTTATGACTATCTCAAGTACTTAAAACCAATGACATAAACTTAGGGACACTTTCATCAACATCAGACCTAAATACTGAATAGAACACTGAATGAATTCATGACTAACACCAATACTTTTGAAGGACTTTATGACATGAATAAACTTGAATAGACTTATTGAATACAATACATAGACCATTACAACAAACTCACTATTTGAAATTTTGATACAAAAATTTGACTAACAGATTATACATGAACTTAAAATTCATGAACAAGTACAAACTCTTAACATAGACATATCATACTTATTGACTTGAAGAATTGAACATGATGAAAACTAAACAGATCAAACTTCCTAAATGACCAATGAAGACTTCTTATGAATAAACTCAGACACCTATAAGTCAAAAGAACTCATGAAAATAGGGAAGAGTCACTTTCCATACCTTATCACTTTTTGGTATCCCAAAGACCTAATTTCTTCAACTTTTCTTGCACAAAGCATGAAATCATTCAAACACATGATCTTCTTGAACTTGAGAAAACATACTCTTTTGAGCTGATGTCTAGGCTTGATGACCTTGTTTTCAAATTTGATTAGCACTAATCCTCCTTGACAGATTCATACCTTGTGCATGAGGATGAGAATCAATTTCTTGGCTTCACTTCACTTGATCATTCTTTTTACTTTTGATTTTGATATTCCAGTCTTGGACTTGATTCATAGGATGATTTCCTCTTTGAAACCCTTCCATTTGATGCTTTTTATCTTCTAGTACCTCTTGATGAACCACTCTTTTAACAAAAATCTTGCAATATGACCTTGATTGTGTGACAATTGAAGAAAACAACATTCTTCTTCCTTCTAGGTTCAAACACACTTAGATTCCATCCACAATCCTTTTCTCTATGCCATACTCACAACATGAAAAAATTCACCTTTGAAGAGAGATACATCATTCTTAGGAGACATCCCTTTGCAATCTCTAGCTCTATGACCAAAATCATGAAAAAAAAGCAATATCCATTGAATAAGAGCCATACCTCATAGCATTAGGTTTTCTAACTGAGTTATACCTTCTTGGACATTCCCTTTTTGTCATCTTCTTAGCTGGCTTAGTGCTTGGATCATCTTCACGATTATCCTTTTTTTTCTCCTTCAAACCCTAGGCCTGTTTTATCATTTATGGCCTCTTTTGTCCTTCTACATCATCAAGAGCCTTGGAGCTCTTCTCAAGCTTTCATACATCTTCAACTATTAGATGCATCCTCCAAATCTGATTCAAGGGATTTTAACTTTCTTCATACCTGGAACAAGCATCTTCTTTCTCCTTTAGGGCTCATTAGAAAACTTTCCACTTGAGATTTCAAATCCTTGATGGCTTGATCATGATCTTTCTCCATTTCATTTGATTGAATCTTGATATTTCCAAATACATAGACTCAGCTAATTTCATTTTTCTTCCTCCAAATATCTAGTAGACTTACCCATTTTGTGCTTCAGAGGATCTCCTTCAAGTTGTCAAACTTCTTCAAAGGACCTTCTCTGATACCAATTGTTAGAAGCACAAGGGACTGAGAGGGGGGGGGGGGGAGTGAATCAGTCCTAATAAATTTTTAATTCATTTACCATTCATACATCATCCATTAATATTTGATTATTCATTCATCCATGTATCATATGTGTGTGTAACATAAGCATATAAAAAAAACCATAAGCAAGAATCAAGAAAGAGAGTACACAAGAACACCAAAATATAAGTGGGAAACCCTCATGGGGAAGAAAACCCACTGAAACTTTACTTATATTACACAAATAAAAGTAATTTAGTGAAGCACCAACTTCACAAGGAGCACCAACCCCTAGTTTAGTAGAGCACCAACCCTACAAGGAGCACCAACCCCTAATTTAGTGAAGCACCCACTCCACAAGGAGGATAAAACCCCCTAAATATGACCAAGAACCAACTCAGCCACCTGAAGATGTTTTATCTCTAATTTTTATGCTGCCACAACTGATGGAGATCACTAATTCAGCTCACAAACCCTAGCTCATACCCTAGGGCATCTTCAATCTTGCTCTTTCTTCTCTTTCTTCACTTTTCTTTGCTCTATAATCTTTTCTCTCATGCTTTCTCATGCCTTCTTCCTCAACCTATCATGATCTTCCTCAGCCTTCAAATCATGCTATCATACCTATAAAATATCTTCCTCTAGGTCACACACCTTCCCTCCAAGAGCACTAGTTCAAAAATGAACCAAACAAGCACTTAAATATGCTTTTCTTCCTTCCAAACCAAAAGAGGTCAGTCCCTCATGATAATTTCAACCCATAAAACTCTATAAATTCATAAATTTTAATTACAACAGTCACATATGACCCAAATAGGTCGGCCTAGCTAAAACCCTCATTACATGTGCCAAAAATGGCTCAAAACCCCATGGGCACATTCTTAAAAATGCCCTAACATTAGTACCATAATTTTTCATGACCCAAAACCCTTTACATATGAATAAAATATCATAAAAATTCATACATGGTCACAATTAATATCAACCAATCAAATTATTTCATTTACTGGGCCCAGTTCCCTTTACAATTCTCAAAACAATTGTTTCCTTCACCCTTCACACCTTGGAAACTTCATCTGATCACCAAATCACTTGTACTAAACAAAAAAATTCCATGTGACCACTAAAATTAAATTTAAGAACCTTTATAACACTTATAAGCAAGTTATAAGTCATGAAACATCCTTCACTTCAAACCACAACAACATTTGCCTTCACCAAATCAACCTGCCAAAAATATTTTTCCAAAGGTTAGCTCATAAAATAATTTATACATACATTAAAGACCTAAAAATGGATTAATTGGATGATTCCAAAAATTCATCCCTATTCACATTTCCAGGTTATAGGAAGCATCACCCAATCCATCTCATGCTTCAAACAACATCAAACTTGCACCAAAACAGATGTTGTCTTGAACTGCCAAAAATATTCTTGCTCAAAGAATGCCCTAGAAACCATATCAAATGACCTCATCATGAGGAAATAAATATATAAATGGAAATATATCTTAAATCCTATTTCTAACACAACTTTAATCATCTCAAAATCCACTTGTAGCTCAAGTTATGGCCATTTTACTGACCCTGCTATTTGAGACCCCAAAACTGCCCTTTGACCAGTCAACCTGTTTGGACCTCAAAACATCATGAAAATGTCCTAAAACCTCCATGGAAATCAATAAAAACTCCCAAACATCATGCACCATCAATTTTTCATGCTACTCCTTTGGACCATCTTGTCCTAAAACCTTCTTCTCCAGAAACTGTTATTTTTAGGTGGGGCCCACATATCACCATGACCTCAACCATACATTTATGGAAATCCTGAGGAGTCCTCTACAACATAAATCATCAATTTTTATGAATAAATCAAAACTAGGTCATAATACTTCAATTTCTGCAAACTGCTCCTAGCTAGGGTTTAACTAGGGTTTTAGACCTCTTTACCTTCTTAACATTCGTTCATAAAAATGTGACGATCAAATGACCTCATTATTTTTTGTGAAATCTTCTAAACTCACCTTAGAATCATCCTTGAAATCCACAAGGTCCCATGCAAATCACACTATTCACAACGAGCATCTGAAGTTGCACTTCAAGCTTGATTTTCACTGTTTTGACCCTGTCTCACAAAAATAGTCATATCTAGCAAAATACACAACATGGGAACCTAATATTTTCTGATAGAATCATAACTCATCCCTATAACATATCCAATCATCATAATGTCAATTCCATATCCCAATCTCTCCAGTCACTAAGACTTACCTATGCTTGCATGTTAGATCCTCATAGTAGCAACTAGGGCCAACTGAAATAATGCAATAACTGAACATGAAACCTCTAAAAATGACCCAAACATACCTCATATGCCATGATATACCTGATTTATCATGCTTCCATGAGCTCAAATGTCTCCAATCCACTCTGTCACACCTCCAAGCTAAGCATACCTACTCCCAATGAGCACCTATAACTAAGTGAACCACATGTACCTGTACTATGCCACTATTGTGAGTGCTCAAGAACCCTCAAATCATGTTATCCAACATGTCAACATGCTTCCCAAGCATCCAAGAATCTCACACTACCAAGCAACACCTCCTAGGCACCTGTATAGGCTTGCTAGAGAAAGCATGCATCACTGAATCCCACTGTAGTAGCTGATAAACATCTGAACCATCATGTTAGCACCACATACATCATCATGAAATCATCTACAACATTCAATTTTTCATTAATGTGGTTTTTCATCAATGACAACACCTATTAGGACGCCAACACTTGAAGCTCTTCTTGCCTTTTACCATACTTGTAATACTTCTTGTCATGATCTCGATCATGCTCATAATCATCATGATCTTCCTTATTGTTATTATGAGGACAATTGAAAGAAAAATTAACTACGTTACCACATTTGAAACATTTATATTGAATATTACTTTTGTAATTTCCAGATCCAACATTCCAACTTCTAGCAAGAATTGTAAATATTTATTCATCTTCAAACTTAGGGCAGCATCATTAACATCCACTTGGTCCTCTTTCCCTAGGTCTTGATTTCATATATGTAAGTAATATATTTCTTATCTAGTTTGGAATGCCCAATCCTCATCTCATATGAAGTCAAATTCCTATGTAACTCATCCATATTCAACTAAGTCAAATCTTTGGCCTCTTCAATAGCAGACACTTTCAAATAAAACTTAGGTGATAGGGATATCAAAACCTTTTGAACTACAACCTCTTCTTTAACTTTTTCACTTTAATACTTTCATAGTGTTGAAAACTTGTCAACCCTAAGCACTTGTATACTTTCACTAAACTTATTCAGTCTTAAGCACTATCCTTTAGAACTCACCGAGCTCATCATCTTGTCAACTCTTAGTTCCTTGTTGCTTTATCTAGAATGTATTTTTATCTCTGAATCCTTTCCAATGCTCCTTGCCTCAATTCACCTACTTGTTTACTTCAAACATGGTTGGCTTTACCAAAAAATTCAACTCAAACCACTCAAATCACCACATTATTCTCTATTGCACTAGACTAGCCCTTAAGACAATTAGTTAACTACAACCATGGTCAGAGAAAAATACATGTACCCAGAGGGACCTTCTAACCTCCTTATTTATCTCTTGTCAAGTTTGAGGTGTGCCCAAAATTTTAAGCTCCAACTCACATTACTTCTCCTTGAATTCACTTTTTGCTCATTTGACTCACAAGGTTCAATTAGCCCTGTCCTTACTGATTGTTAGCTCTAACATTTGATAGGAAAGGACTCAAGTCATTATTCCCACATTATTGGGAACCCATTAATTCCATATTTCTTGTTTCAAGTTGCAGGCTTCTATTGCAAATTTAGAGTCCACTTCCTTTGTAAAGTTACTTCCTAGACTAGGTCTAAGAGTATGTTGCCTTGTCCTGGGGAAGACTACCAAATTTTCCTGAAAATTTCACCCTTGGTTCCACAAAATTCCTTCACTAACTCTTTCTAAGGTTCATTATCATGATAACTTAAAAATTTTGGATCAAAATTCCACTGTTTGAGTCTCTAATGGTCACGCCCTAGATGTACTTGACTGTGTAACTTTGATTAGCCCAAGAGGTAAGAAATAGCTATAAAGTTCATTTAAGGCTTGATTTAAGGCTTCCTTTTTTGTATGAGGGCTTGTAGCAACCATAAGAACGAGTTTCTTTTACTAGGATATCCTTGAAAATGAACAAATCCCCTTCATCCTAGCCAACCATTCAATGGTATACGTTATCAACATAGAGATTCTTCATAGTTGCAGGATAATAACTTACAAGGAAAGTAATATTCTTTAGATGCTTGAATAACTTATTCATTTTATTATCAAAATGGTGTCACACTCCTCTCTCAAGTGACACAGTGTCAAAGAGACTTTAACTTGATCAACTTTCAAGACACAATACAATTTAGGGTTTATTTATAAACCCTAACATGTAAGAAATATAAGTAAGAGTATTACACTTCTAGTATTTGTTTAACAACTCCCTCAACATTCATTGGGTTGATAAATAAGCTCATGCACATCTCCAACGATTAAGCCAAACAAATAATTTCCTCACTGTTATCTCATAGTCACAACCCTTCAGGTTTTTCAACATGTAAGGTCATTAAATACATACCTACAAAATCTTGATCCACATATCCACTTAATTTTCTTGAAGGATCAACACTATAATCTCCATCTAGTTCATGAATCATGTACCATGAATCTTTCATATATGCTTCAAACACCTAGTGTTCACCAATCAAGACAAAGTGAAAATAACAATGCATAATATGGCATGTAAATGGTTTCCACCACTCAAGAATACTCAATGCTCATTTTACAAATTGATCTTAGGTCATTCACTTGAACAAATTAAATCTGAGATCAAAATATATGCTAATAAACACAATAAATATGTAAGGAACTACCACAACACTGAGTCAATACATAAATTGTGCCATAAACCAGTACAAACTGAGGTTTTCTCCTTTTTGCTCTTTCTTGAAACTCCACACTTGATTCATTATACGGGTAAGAATGAGGAATACAATTACATTTTTGCAATTTATAGTCATTTCACGAGGTTCTAACCAAATACACACCCTTATCTTCTTTGGTCACATGAGTGTCTGTAGCCTTAACACTAAGTTACTTAACTTAAAGAACAATTCCTTGACTTCTAGAATCATGTTATGACTTTTGGGAACCTAAGAAACTTAATTATATCTCATTCCATCCTTTTTCAAGGTTACAAGCTCTATGAATTCATGAAAACAACAATAGCAAGCCAAAAATGGCCTCCACATTCAATTTTTACATTTTTGGAGGAAAATGCTCCATTTGAATTTTGAAGAACCTAGACACCAACTAACACCTCAAAATGACTTAAATTGACCCCTAGGAATCATGACCATACCTGAAAACTGAAAAATTGGATGTTGTCATCCTATGTACACTCTAGGGCTAAGGTTAAAGGAAGGTACCTATTTTGGTTTATTCACAAAAACCAATTTCTCACATGGGGGGGGGGCCCCTTTTCTGGATCCACCTTATCTCATTCTATTATAAAGTTCACATCTTTCCCCCCATCTAACAGATTCGCGTTCAGATCCCCTGTAACATGGTCTCCTCCATTTTCCCACTTACTCACAATTTCAAAAATCTCACTCGCTCCCATCACTCCCATCACTTAATGTGTTAATATATATTTAACATACCAATATATTCATACTCATAGTAACAATACTAATGCTTAACACAATTGTGCGAACTAAATTCTTTTCCTAACATTTCCCCCCCATAGTGGTCACATGGGGTGAAGAACATTGTTACAAAAATAATGTTGATAAAAATTTAGAGTTTGCATGAGGTCCATCTGCTAGTCATTTTTTACATCAATGATCTTGGGGGTTTTTTTGTTGGTCAGTCTTCAATGTTCTCTTTACTTTGAATTTACAACCCCTTTAATGTAAATGCTCTTGGATATCGGTTGCAACCGAGTATGCATCCAATTACAATTTAATACTCTTTATATATTTTTGAAAATAAATACTGTATATTCCCCCTTTTTTCCAAAATTTAATAACCCCACTTTTAATTTTTCACCACCTTGAAAAATTTTTACCGCCCACCCTTAAAATAAAATCTTTAAATAAATTTGGGTAAAAACATATGATCTTGAGGTCGTGGAGGGAGATGATCCCGAAACTTCCTTCATACTAAGTTCCTTCCAAAAATTTTGTAGCTAATCAGGCTATCGAGCACATCAAGCTTTCAAATGTAGATATTGATATTTAACTTTTAATATCCGGACATGTTAATTAAAAAACAAAGCTTTACCCATCTGTTGGTCGAGTTTGGGCTTGAAGTTGGATTAATGTTAGGTTTTCCCATTGATTATCTACTACTGTCGACCAAGAAATGTGGCCAAAAGATGTAGGGTCCAACTCCATTACCAAATACATTGGAGGGTCAAGTAAGGTGAAGCCAAATGCTGAGGTGTGAAGATCCAGGGATGGCTCAATTAAATAGTTGTGTTAATGCAACCCTGAGTACTGAGATTTGAGTTGGGTCTCAATATTTCAGGGAGCTAGGCTGAGTGGCATCTCAATGCAAATATTGAACTCGTTGTTGCTGATGTAATATTCAAGCTAAAATTCCAAGTGCTAGGTAGATCAAATGTGAATTGGGGGTTTTGTAGCATGCACAAAGGGATTCAGATAGATAGGTAGGTTGTGGCCAAGAGGTGAAACAAATATTCCATAGCGAGAAGTTTTGTGAGATTCAAATGTAAGATTTTTCTTATTGGATCAAGTTTGTAAGTCTTGCGCATAATGGTTCTAGAGAAGGCGTGATGCCACAATCCAAGAGCCAGGAGATCCACCACTTTGAGAGCTGAGCAAAACAATGCATAAATCCAATGAAGATATAATACAAATATTTACAGAATAAACCCTCTACAACAAAATTATAGATATGGAAGCTTTGAAAAATCTGCAATGTAAATATTTTATTCTTTCTAAAATCTTTCAAACCCTCTTACAAACCTACATATGGGTGTGCTCACCAAGCCCTCAATGCCAAAAGAAAAAACACTTGATGCATAAAAAAGATGAATTGACCAAAGAAAATTTCCAATGCGTGATCCATAACTGATATGAACTTTAAATGAGTTAAGTTTAAAATACAAGTTCCCACACAAAAGCTTGGATTTCAAGGATCATCAAGTAGACTGAGTCAAGAGTGAAGAAGACTTCCTGTAACATGAAAAACTAGGAAAGTAGATATGCCAAAACCATTTTTTCAAACAAAAGATAAAAAATTATCTTTATTTGGATTTTCCTAATCACAATATTCTTATTCTATATGGATTTGATGATTGCACTAGGGAAAAAATGAAAATATAGATATAAAACATACAAATGACAACATGATTTCTCGTGGTCTAAAAAAATAAACTATCAAATGGATGTTTCAAATCAGTATGTCTAAATGGTAAGTTAGAAGATCCATTAGTATCATCAACTTAGGAAACAAATTCTCAAGTACACTCATTTACTATGACTGCTGGAAAAGCGACAAGCGAGCGTGGGAATCTACAGGTAACTCTTCCGTGTACCCGACCTCCCGAGGTCGTGCCGAGACAGCCGGTGGGGATGGAATATGCGTGGGATGCAGACAAACTAGTTAGGCAATCTAATGTCTTCGACACGCACTAGTGGAATTTGTGAATCTAAGGCAAAGAAGGCCCTTCTAACTTGGACTGGTGTGATAGATCGATCGGCAAGGATGACTGCTCGAAGGCTCCAATCAATATCGAGCTCTGGCGTGATTCGATCTATGGGTTGTGGAATACGTGGGAAATGACCTGGGATAGTTTTGTGTATGTCTCCAGATAAGGTCATATGGTGGATGGTGGAATACAATTGACTCTACAGACGATTCTCTGGCCTAGTCCAGAATTCTCTAGCTTCGTTAGCCGCTATATCTAGTAAGGACAATTGTTCGATGATGATGGGTGGAAGTGGAGTGGATTGGAATACTAGTGTGTGTAGGCCAGTGTTTATATCTGATTGACTTGTGGATTCGTTAGGCTGTGGGACTTGTGGGTCACAACCGTAGACTCTTGGTTGTTGCGGTCCTGTTATGGTCATATACGAAATCAAGTCCTGATTCCTAGTATCCAGTAATCATATGCTTTCTCAGCTTCAATGTTTAGGACCAACAACTGCGTGATTTTCTCAGAATATCTCACAGGCGTTCGTGCAACCTGGATCCTTAAACTAGTATCTATATCTGTGAGAGTGTCTCCTGCACCTGGCTGTGGGACCAAAGGATCACAACCAAAGGTTTGTTCTCTTTCGAACCCTTCTACAGTCATGTGAATGTTTGCCTAGGGTAATCTGTAGTTTGGTTGATTTGACCAAAACATGTGTGCTTGGTCGTCTTCTATGTTTAACCCTCTCAACTGAGAACTGATCAGTTGTAAATCTGTTGTTGTTTGGAAGACTTGTATTCTGAGATTTTGGTCTATGTCAACTATTGCTGTGACGAGGTTTGGTTGAGGCACGATTGGCTCAAATATGTATTCCCTGGGCTCCCGAGGTCCCGTGATTGTCATACAAAATAAAATGTAAATCTAACTGTAATAAAGCAAATTCTAACTACATGGAATAAATCTAAAACATATATAACCTCTATTTTTCTGAGAAACCTTTTAAGAATTTAAGGAAAGAAGTTATTTAAACGTATCTAGAAATAACAACTAAATAAAAATTTAAAACAAACAAGATAACCGAGTGTAGTTATTTGTCCTGTGTGATTTGTAGATTTATTCTAAACAATGCAATAACTTTCAATCTATCTGCAAGATTCTCGATCCTACCTCAGAAGTGAGGAGTGAATCATAGTTTCTCAGAAACTATCAATCCTCACAGCTTCCCTGGCAATATTGAGAATAGAATTTACTGAAATAAAGCAATTAACTACCTTTATTTGATATGATTCTAACTAGAACTTTGAAAGCTAGAACCTGGATTCCGCAGAACAGTGGCGAATCCGATGGTGTATGTGATCTTGTCCCCTCAGTGTGATCTCCTCATTCTTTCGTGTTCACGTGGATCCAGAAAAGCGTGTAATGCTAGCATCGACAGAAATAGATATTGGGACAAGGACAGCTCAGAATGCAGACTGAAAAATGCGAGTAGGAGAGGGATAGCGCAAGAGTACAGAGCTTGGCTTATGCAATTCCTAGCGGGATTTTATTGCGAGTCATGCAACATAAAGCGACCAGAACCTGAAACTATCCTGTTTGAAGAGCAAAACCTGCAACTTTAATGGCTTCCTAAGCTATTCTACTTCAATGGAATGGATAAAACAACAACACTGTTTGCACAAGCTGGATATGTGGCTTACCAACAGCTGGACAATTCTAAATAAGCATGCAAAGGATTAAACTATGGCTCTAAAGCAGAACAAAAGACTGAACTATGTGAAAATGAGAGGAATAAAAGACTGAGAGCAAAAGATGAGGGGCAGACCATTTGTTTGTGCACAAACCATTTATTTATAGCTTTCATTCACCCAAAGATCAAAATCCAAACTGAACTCTAAAAACCATAAACAATGGCCAAACACTATTCCAGGGGACCAAAAACATAAATGCATGCCCAAGTCGGCAAGGAAAGCTGGTGAAACGTTGATCTTTTACGTGAGTAGTGTCAAAACGCTTTCTGGAAAACGCGTAAAGGACCGCCGCTCTGAGCAGGGCACAGGACCGCCGCCCTGATCAGGTTACAGGACCGCCGCCCTGATCAGGGCGGCGGTTTCGTCACTGAAGATCAAAAGGCCAAGAAAAGAGGGAAAAAGGGGAAAACAAAGGATGCGGGGCTAAGCGGGGCATGTGGGATGTTAACGCATACTCCGAGGGCTTTTCTAGATCCCAAACACCTTACGAGGAGACCTGTATCATCATTGGGGCACTTGTTACGTTGTTCTGGTAGTACAGTACCTTACAATTTTGGGTACGTACATATTGCCCCCTCGGAGAAGCGTTTTAGCCATGAAGAGGCATAAAACGGTGGGTCCGAGTATGGCAGTCCCGAAATGGGAAGTTAGAAGTTATACCTTACACGTCCGTGTGTTGAAATGACGCCATCCAAAATTCCTACTACCTGTAAAATGAAAAGAGAACTCAAGTGCAGATAGATACAATAATTTGGAAAATAAACGCTAAAATAATAGGGAATGAGAACGTACCATTCGTACGGGGATAGTAACTTACCTCCATCAGCGCTCCAAACCTGTGAAAAAGTCTTTTAAAACGAATCAGGGTGCTATATATATGAAAGTGGGCCCATTTTCCTATTCATTTGCGCGAGTTGATTTGATTGTTTTTGAGCTCTGGGACCCATGGTGATGGTTTCTTGCGTGAGTAGAGTCAAAACGTCCGCAGCGAGATCGTGATCATGCCTCCACGTGCGGAACACCGCCCCGCTAGATCACAGGTTGGTTTTCTTCAATTTTGTGTTTTTCCCCCTTTAATTTGAAATGCTAAATTTGTTGTAATGGGGGGGTCATTTTTGAAAATGCTAGTGTTAAAAGGTCCATCTAGGGGGGGCGCCTACTGGGTAGGCTCCGTTTTTAGGTTAAATGGTCTTTTTTGCTTGTTTTTAGGCTTTTTTAGATTAAAAACCCGCGTGGGTTTTCAGACCACGACCGCCGCCCTGGCCAGGGCGGCGGTTACATGACCGCCGCCCTGTTCAGGGTGGCGATTACACGACTGCCGCCTTTAAGGCGGTGGTTACAAAACCGCCTCCCTGCTCAGGGCGGCGGTTTTGCACAGAATGCAAAAGGAACTTATATTTGAGATTGCACTTGTATTTTTAGCCTTTCTACGTGTTTTTATGACTCTCTCGGTATTGTTCGGATATTAACTTGCTCTGTTTTGTGTGTTTTTGGGTGTATGCAGGCGAGAGAGGAGTACATTAGATGGAGCAGAGAGAGAGAGTGTGATTGGCTCTCAGGGGTACTGGATGCCCTCTCACAGGACGAGGAGGACACACTTCAGAGGGCTGGTATACTGCGCATATCGCGCGTGCCCCATGTTGCACCATCTAGTCACATCCTTTGTGACTTATTCTCTTACTGGGATGCAGATCGGAACACCTTCCGACTGCCAGGGGTCCATGGTGAGTGGACCATCACATTAGAGGATGTCTACCGCATTCTGGGGGTCCCGATCATCGGGAGGCAACTTACATTAGAGACAGCAGGCTCTCGGGCATAGATTGCATAGTGGGCAGCATATATGGGAGATGCAGTCATCTCCATGGGGTCGAAGAAGGGGGTGAGAGTTCGATCCATTCCTTCTTTGCCTATCCTCGTATTTCGACAGGCCATCATGGGGATCCTTGCCTCGAGATTGATCGGGGACAAGGGAGGGGGACACATTGTTATATTGCTGGGCCCCCATCATTGCACAGATAGAGGGGCATGGCCGGATATACGCCTGGGGTGCAGATATTCTGGGGACCACCTACCATGATCTATATAGGGTGGTCCGTTTACAGGGGACAGTCATTGAGCCACCCCAACTCTAGTCATGAGTTGGGTGTATGAGCATTTTATCCCTTATGGTAGGGGTGTGGAGGTGGCAGATCCTGGGGCTGTGAGGGCAGCCAGATGGATGGACATGTCGGTGCTCAGAGCACCTCATCAGCCAGTTGCCTCCCTTACTACTACAAAAATGGAGGCGACACCGTACCGGCTTATGGCTGGCATATGGGGTGAGGGACACTCTTACCCTGATCTCCTGCTCCACCAGAGGGTAGCTTATCGATCGAGTGGGATGAGTGGAGGTACATCCTTTCGGCCGGGTTCCTCAGCAGTTTGGTCTTCCATATACGGGGATGCTTCCCCCAGTGGCACCAGTTTACAGATCAGTTCGTGAGGCTAGAGGGGGGCCTAGAGGCCGAGGTTGGACAGTGATTACTCCTAGCATTCCCATTGCAGCCAGGAGGATAGTTCGTGCTAGAGGGAGAGCCGGTGCACCTCGGGCACCTTTGCTTCAGATAGCTACGGGTCCTGCTCATAGCAGCGATGACCCCATAGATATTGACTCTGACTCTGAGGAGCTCATAGAGGGAGGGTCAGAGGAGGAGACTGATGACAGTGATCCTGAGTGGCATGACACTCAGGACATTATGTAGTGCAGAGAGGGTGACTCTAGTTTCAGAGGAGCCACTCTCCCAGGGCCATGGTGGAGAGGATGAGTCCAGTTGCAGGGCAACATGTTGCTCCTGCCACAGGAGCAGCCCCTCAGTCGGCAGTGGCATCCGCGGCGGGTGCTGGTCCCAGCAACCCATCTTGGAGGCCTGGTGATCTGAGTAAGTTACCCTTTCTCCCTTTTAATGTTTATATGTAGGCTCTCCTTAGTTGCTATTATTGTATCTTTTAGCCTCTTGCTTGGTTTCTAATTCATTTTTATCCTTTGTTTGCAGAGATTGTCGATGAGTGGCAGGATTTGATCCGTAGGGTATGTACCAATTCCCTGATGATCCCCATGGATAGGACCCCGCACGGAGCTGTCCGTAGATGCTGGGGAGCCCTCAGCAGCCGGTAGACATACCGATGTTTTCACTCCCATTTGGCACGTGGCCAGGATGGTGTCGACCCTCCGCACAAAGTTAGCGGGCTATAGGACGGCTGAGCACCTCATGAGGAGCCATTCTCGTGGTGAGACTGTGGCTGCCCCTCGGGACCCTGAGCCTTCCATACATTCAGAGCGCCGGCATAGCCGGAGTCCTAGGCGTGGGTGTGCACCTTCGGAGGGGTCTCGCAGGGATTGAGAAGCCATTTGGCTCTCGTGTATTTTGTATTATATATTCTTTGTATATCACGGGCTCTTTGAGCATTTTGACCATGCTTAGAGCATGATGGCATTGTACATAAACATTGATTATTTATATATATGCATTCGTTTTTGGATTAAAAACTTGGCACTCATGTTTTCCCTTTCTATTTCCAGTTTCCTTTGTATATACTACGATGTATGTTTATATGCTTTTTAGAATGTATGCAATGGAGAACAGATGATGCAAATGTTTGCTTTCTTTTTGTGTTTCATGATGCTGATACATGATAATGTAGATATATTGTGATTTTGAATCTTAGCTTCTGTGAGCAATTTGGATACCTCATGTTTGTTTTGCAGAGTGATGAATATAACCAGTACGATGAACAGATTAATTTGCCCCATTCCTAACTCCACGCAACTAGTAAGATGCGAGGGCTCATCACCGAGAGTCAAGAAGGGCAAGTTATGAAATGTGGTGAAACGATAGTGATGAAAGACAGGATAAAGCTTTGGCGGAACCAAATTGGAAGCTACAAGCTTACTCTACCCCGAATGACTTCATAGTTTAGAATGCACTTGCTTTGCGGTTTATCCAGACTTAGACCCGTAGATGGCCACATAGTAGACAAGATCTGGGTTTTTAGGATTTTAACTCTTTTGGGATTTTGAACATCTGATTCATTTTTTTTTGACTCAAAGTTTTAGAGTTTGAATTGTTTGCGTATGATCATTTGTACTTATTTGTCAAGAAGACCCCCTACACTTTACCCCATGCTACTAGTAAGAAGCGTGGGTTTATCACCGTGGGCAAGGTATAGGTGAGTAAGGGCATTTCCATCCTTTCCCAACCCTACATCACTAGTAAGAGACGCAAGCTCATCACCGAAGGTTGGTGGGGCAAGGAAATGTGTAAAATTAAAATTTTCTGTTTAATCACTTGTTGACTTGTTTTCTTGAGTAAAATGTCAGTATGTGCTTATTTCCAAAGAGATATATATATATGGGATAGATGTGACACCATGAAGCTTCTAGAACAGACCATAGGCAAGACACCTATCCTAAGAAGAAATCAAAGCGAGAATAAACTTGCAGATCTTGGTATGGTTATCGTTAAGACTTTGTCATGTTTGAGCTTTATTTGATAAAAGATTCCGAGATGATTCGATGATATATGAAGATGGAGAGGTATGATTAAAGAGTTTTATGCCAACAACATCATGAGTTTGTAATGAATTGCTTTGAGAATAGATTCCTTGATCACAATTTATGTAAGAAACAAGTGGACAAAATGATCTTAATCTATATGAAGATGTAATGTAGATAATTATACAAGTAGTGCTAGTTGCTTATGCGTAGAACCGCTTGAGGTGCAGGGAATTGATTGTTTCGCCAAATTCCTCACCTTCTAGTGTACATAAGAGGTAAGCACCATTTCCGTAGTCCTTCATGACTTGGTATGGGCCCAACCATTTGGGCCGGAATTTCCTTCCTTCACCAGTCTTCTTGTCGATCCGGCTGTCTAGCCTTAGAACTAGATCACCTTCGTATATGTCGCGTTCATAGACCTTCTTGTTATACTGCCGGCACATCCGGTCAGCATAAGCTCTATGCTGCTGTTCAACATCTAACCGAGTTTCATCTAGGCTTTCTAGTTGGGAAAGACGTGCTTCTCTGTAAGCGTCTTCATCCAGAATCCCTTGTAGTGAAATGCGGAGACTGGGTATTTCGACCTCAAGTGGGAGAACTGCTTCTGCCCCAAATACCAGCGAGAAAGGAGTTGCTCCCGTTGGTGTTCTTATTGAGGTTCGGTGGGCCCACAAGGCTGGATATAACTTCAAATGCCAATCTCGTTTGTTTTCTTTCACCGTTTTAAGGAGAATGGTTTTCAGTGTCTTGTTTGTCGCTTCAGCCTGTCCGTTGGCTTGGGGATAATACAAGGAAGCCGTATGATGGCTTATCTTAAATTTATTGCATAGTTCGCGAACCTCTTCATTTTTAAAAGAAGTTCCATTATCAGAGATAATGATTTGTGGGATACCGTACCTGCAAATGATTTGGTTCAAAATAAACTTGGCGATCACAAAACCAGGTACAGTAGTAAGAGGCATGGCCTCCACCCATTTGGTAAAATATTCAGTGGCCGTGATTATAAAATTATGGCCGTCTGTGGATGAGGGAGAGAATTTCCCTATTAAGTCTAGACCCCATGTAGAAAAGGGCCATGGAGTAGCGATTGGTTGTAGAGCTTGTGCTGGCATGTGGATCTCATGGGAGAATTCTTGGCACTTACGACACCTGCGTACAAACTCTATTGCGTCATGTTCTAGAGTGGGCCAGAAATAGCCCATTCGATGTATTTTTCGAGCAGTGGCGTGGCCAACGAAGTGGCCTCCACATATTCCACTGTGAGATTCATGGAGAATCTTCTTGGATTCCTCTATGTCGACACATCTTAGGAGCATTCAATCGAATGCTTTTCGATAGAGAACTTGCTCTATAATGACGTATTTAGCTACGATTATGCGTAACCGCCTTCTTTGTTGCGGTGTAACTCCTTCTGGGTACGTATGGTCCATGATATAATTAATGATATCAGTGTACCAAAGACACTCAGAGATAGAGGGTCAGGCTTCGATGTAGTATACACACTCATCTAGAAAGGTCTAAATCTACTAAATTGCCTTCGTCTAATGGGTTGTTAGCTAACCAATCCACAATGATTTGTCCCTTAACTGATTTCTTATTTACAAAACGTTAATTCGAATTCTCCCATTAAGGTTATAAAACATCCAACCTTTTTAGACAATGACCCTTGTGTGAGGAAAGTCCTTAAATGGTCCATTTTTACCATGACCCTCATTTCTTGATTCACCATATAATGTCTTAGGTGTTTAGTACCAAAGATTATGGCAAGGCATTCTCGTTCTTCCTGTGTATAGTGTGTTTCATAGTCGAGCAGTGTTCAGCTGATGAAATAAATTACGTGTTCTCTCTTGTTAACGTCTTCTTGGGCCAACATACATGCCAGCGAGACACTGGTAGCTTGTGAATACAGAGTTAACGGGTGATCTAGCCTAGGTGGCATTAGTGTAGGTGGTGATAAAAGGAAGCGCTTAACTACATCAAAGGCTTCATTGCAGTCTTTGGTCTAATCAATGTTATGGTCTTTCTTGAGTAAATTGTTGATTGGATGAACGGTGAAGCTTAAGTTGGGGATGAATCTTCAGATTATACCTAGCTTTCCAAGGAATGACCTGACTCCAGATTCATTTGCAGGTGGAACCATTTCAAGGACAGCCCGGATTTTGTTTGGGTCGACATCTATCCCTTGTGACGATATGATATAACCTAGGATCTTCCCTCTCGTTACACCAAAGATGCATTTCTCTGGGTTTAACGTGACTCCGTATTCTATTAGGCGCGAAAGAATGATGTGGAGTACTTCCGAATGGTCATAACGGCTTCTTGGCTTTAGCCAATAAGTCATCAACATAATATTCCATGATTTTATGGATTAGATTGTGAAATATATATGTCATAGCTCGCTGATACGTAGCACCAGCGTTTTTGAGACCGAATGGCATAACAGCATAGCAATAGGTTCCCCAAGGAGTTATAAATGTGGTCTTAGCTTGATCTTGCTCAGATATTCTGATTTGATTGTATCCTGAGAATCCATCCATGAGAGACAAAAGCTCAAAACTAACTGTTGCATCAACAATAACATCTATGGATGGTAATGGGAAGTCATCCTTAGGACATGCTTTGTTAATGTCTCAAAAATCTATGCAGATGCGTATCTTTCCATTCTTCTTGAGAACGGGAATGATGTTAGATACCCATTGGGAGTAGTCGACTAGCTTGATGAATTCTACCTTGAAGGAGTTTTATTACCTCCTCCTTTACCATGAGAGCTACTTTGGGCTTCATAGGTCTTGATTTTTGTTTAATTGGCTTTGCATCTAATTTAGTGATGAGGTTGTGCACCGCAATATGAGGTGCGACTTCTGTCATCTCCTTATAATTAAATGTAAATGCCTTTTGATGTTCTTTGAGGATCTGTGTATGTATTTCTACTTCTTTTGGGATTAACGAGGAACCTAGTTTCAAGATATTCTCGGTTCGTCTTTTGTCTCGATGTTGACATCGATTGTTTCTTCGATCAAAGAGGCATTACCCTCTTTGAACTCAGGTGGTGCTGGAGGTAAATTCAAATCATCCCCATTTTCTACTACGTATATGCTAGGTTCTATTTGTGAGGGGAGATCCATCATGGGATTTCCAAAATAGGACGACGAATGTGGTATTAGGGATAAATCTAGCATATGATAGGAGAGATGTAGTGCTATATAGGTGTTTAAATAATCCAAAGTAGCTGCATCACTATCAATATGGTCTAGGATGGTAGATTCACTTCCACTTGAAAGAGGATTTTTCATTATATTTATCAATGGTTCATCATGAATGGACACCATGAACTGGGTATCTTCTAACTCATTGCTTGGAGTAAAACGTGATGCTGAAGTTCTTATTGAATCGGTGAAAAGATTTTTCTCTCGCGGAATTGCTTCAATGGATATGAAGTTAAACGCCTTGCTTAAATCTAATACAACATTCTTTGTAAAGCTGCAAGTGTTCGTTTTTTAGTTTCATATACTTCAGAAACTTTATTTGCCACTAATTACGAGTCTCCTAAAACTCTGATGTTATCAACACCAATTATTTTGGCTAAGGTGAGGCCAAGGAGGAGGGCTTCATACTTAGTGCCATTGTTTGTGCATTCAAAGTTTAACTTAAAGGCGAATGGGAGGAATTTCTCCTCAGACGAAGTAAGAATTATACCTGCCCTCGCTCCATAATGGCATTTAGCTCCATCTAAATGGAGAGTCCAATAATTAGTTGGGAGTATAGATGTTGGGGTATCTTCTACATTTGCGCACTCTACTTCTACCATAAAGAGGTCCTCTGCTTGAAGGGAACCAACACCTAGGGAATATCCTATGCCTACTGAATCAAACGGTAAGAACATTGGTGAATCTTGTTCTATTAACTCAATGATTTTTGCAATAGTCCCTAATGATACTGTTTCTTTAGCTTTATCGTTAGGGGTTGGGGTTGTTTTGGCTATGCTGATAGTTTTAAGATCCGTTGTAGGTACAAATTTCTCCTCTGGTTTTGGGTCAGTGGGTTTATTAAGTTGGTTTGTTAGAATTTCAAATTCTGAGTGCACACCTGGTCTTTTTTTCTAAATCAGCTAGGTGTAAATCGAAAGGTTTTGGATCACCTTTGGCTATAAATACCTTTCCTACATGCAAGAATCTTACTTCTTGAAATAACGTAGAAGGGATTGCCTTCATTCGGTGTATCCATGATCGGGCGAGTATCATATTATAATTAGTTTTCCCGATCTATAATATAGAACTCAGTCAGGATTTTTTTGGGTTCTAAGTTGACCGGAAATATTATAGTCCCTATCGAAGTGGCTTTAAGGCTATCATAGCCTCTCAATGTATTTTGAGTGGTGTAACAGTTTGTTTCCCTCATATCCTAGTTTTTGGAGGAAAGAGAAAGGGACTATGTTAATTACGGCCCCCATCGTCAACCATTGCCCGTTTTACATAGTTATTATAAACCCATACTTGTAAGTGTAAGGCTGGATCACCCTCGGCGTGCGATCTCAACATCTGTAGGTATTTTACTTATTTCGAATATGAATTCAACCTCCTTTTCCGGCTGCCCCAGAGGGTGGATATCAAAATCTACATGATTTACTTGTGTTTCATGAGGTGGAGTGATGTTATTTAGATGACCTAGACCTAATGCTTCTAAAAGAGCAGCTCTGTGAGGAGGAGAGTTCTGTAGTAAATCCAAAAATGAAATGTGCGAGAAGGTCTTTGTTAGGTCACTAATTAAATCATAGACACGTATGGGTTTTTATACTATTTGTTGAATCTTATCTGTTTCTGGCAGATGACTTGGGCTCGGTTGAGAGGAATATTCTCATGTTCTTGTTATAGCTTCGATAGGTAGTTTAGCATCTAATTCTACCAAACTGACTATCTTGGGTCTCGGTTGACTTCCTAATTATGGCGCAACTGATGGATTTATTGAATTCAAGGCTTCATGATCATTGTTTCCTATCATTGCACTTTTGTTTGTTCCAGTTGGATTAAGCCTATTGCTATCATGATTTGGGAGTGGATCGTTAAAGATCTTAAGAGGAGCATTCTGAGGGGAAACTTCCCCTGTGAGCGTATTTGGTGGTGATGACATGGGATCTACCAAAAAAAAATCTGTGAAGAACTTTCTTTGTTCTTTTGGTAAACGTTGCATGAATTTATTGTAGTCACGACACGTTCTAGTATCATGACCCCAAATTTTGTGGAAACCACAATAACAATTGGGATTTTAATTCCTGTTTTGTTGGTTTGGTGTATATTGTGGCCTGAAATTCTGATCAAACTGTTGCCTATTAGGATTAAAATTTTGCATTTGTTGTTTTTGGCTTTGGTTTTGATAACCAAATGAGTTTTGGCTTGGCCCTTGTATAGGATTTCACCGTTGTTGTTGTTGTGGATGGTTAAAATCCACTGTATTGATTGTCGGGGTAAAGTTGTTGTTTCGTTGGTTGTTTGTTTGTGATGGAGTATTGACAATATTTACCTTCTTGGGCTGGTCGGTTACTCCATCCGTTGTTACACCCCGATTTTTGTTAAGGATTTTGGGTCCTTGATTAACGTTTGTGGTAGTGGGATAATTTGTAGTGTTCTGATTGGGGGTGATTAACCTCCCATTTGCACCATATGTTTTACGGCCACTATCTATCGCTGCTTGGTCTATTCGAAGAGCGCTCTCAAGTACTTCATCGTAAGTTCTTAGTGGGAACTTCTGTACTTCTTCCTTCACCTCTTTGCTGAGAGAATGAAGGAATAAATCGCATAGTTCCATCTGATCCATGTTTGGAGCACTTGCTGAAGAATAAAGAACTGTACGCCACCTCTGGATGAAATGGGCGACAGATTCGTTGTGTTCTTGTTTGATGTGTAAGAAATCCCTGATTCCTGTTCTTAACAGTTTGTTCATGTCGAAGGCCTTGATGAAATCTGATACGAGTTGTTTAAATGAATGGATGGAAGCCTCAGGTATTCTATAATACCAATCAAGAGCGATGCCTTCCAAGGTTTTGGGGAATATTTTAGCAACAAGCCCATCCCAAGGGAGTAGTTCGCGTATGGCTGTAGTGTAAGCTTTGATATGCGCGTTTGGATCTCCCTCGCCTTTGTACTTGGGTAAATCGGGAAGAGGTCTTGGAAGCATGACGCTTCGTATGGTGAAGTCTAAAGGTTCCTTTAGATATTCTGAATAAGTCCCTATCGCATAGTTTTCAACCATTGATGGTGGTTGCTGAGGGAGTGGTGGTGGGATGAGTTGTTGATACGGCACAACGTATGCATTGGCAGGGGCATAGGGAAGTCCATTTGTTTGAACAAAAGGGGCAGGAGAGGAGAACATATCTCCTTTTGGTGATTTGGAGTACATGTTTAAGTATGATGGGATATTGTCTAGTAATGGGTTGTTTGATACTAGATCGGGAGAAATAATGTTAGAGATGATAGGCCTTGTTGGCGTTTGTTGTGGATACTGAGGAGGAATGCCTAACGTGCCTACTCCTGTGAGGAGATCTACCTGGCCAGAGTGATATGGAGGATTGGAACTTCCTGCTTGCATGAACTGAGGATTTTGACTTTACGAACCTAAGGGAGAGGCAACCGTCAGGAGTGTAGGTGTTGAGAGAGGAGGTGTAAACCAAGTTTTCATAACCTTGAGTTGAGTATGAGTTAGGAAGTGGAGTCTCATGTAGATTGAAAACCCACTTTTATTTGTTTGGTAAACTTTGAGCTTGCTCAATATATTGTGGATGCGTAACACCTTAGGCTCAACTTATGAAAACTAGAGTCCATGCTCTTTCCTATGTGGGTTGTCCATCGAACAATCCTATGTGATATTGACTATGTGGATCCTCATATGTGTGATTTAGAGATATATGGAGATATGATTATTCTAGTTATATATATTTTGGTGAGTTGAGGTTTGATATCCGAGTGCTAGAAACTCGATGAGTACCCCTTTAGTGGCTGCAGAAAGGCTACATAGTGATCGTAATGTGATATTTCTATGTTCGTATTTTATTTGTAAATTGATCATTTTATCTTTTCTTGTTAGAACCAGCAGTTTTCTTGATTGATGTGTTCTTATATTTTGGGCATTTAGCTTGATTTTGTGCTTACAAGAGGGATTTTCATTACTACGACTATTTAGCCATTTGTTTTTCTTAGTTTGAAATTTTCTTTTCATGTTTAAAAGTTTTATAGCCTAGTCCAAGGGTTGGGATTTTTTCCACTTGGTATTTGAAATGGATTATTATGCTGGTTCTAATCTCATTATTTGTTGGATTGGGGGCCATGGGATTAACCATGGAATGGTTGGACCTATGGACCCGCTTCGTTGTATGGGGGTACGCCCCAAGGGGATCATAGGGTTGTGTAGTATTGAACTACATGTTACTATGCCACTTGGGAAGCAACAGGTGACGGGGCTATATGTGTCTAAGGCCATAGGGTGAATCTCCGAAACATCATTAAATAGAGAAATAAGGAGATGGGGCTCTATGGTGAGTGACCCAATATGGAGAAAATTTATTAATTCAGGAGATGGAGCTCCATGGTGAGTGACCCGACATGGAGGAATAAGAGGACAAGGCTCTATGGCGAGTGACCCAGATTGGTTTTGGCACTATGATTATTTCTCTATTGGGTGTGCATTTGGAGTGGTTTTGGGAGACTTATGGAGTTGTGTGGAAATATCTTATTCTATCTTGAGACTATGTTTCTTACGTGAAAATATAAATTCTCCCTTTGTGACATCTTATCATTTTTTATTCTTGCATATCAAGTGAATATGCGAACATTTCTTTAATGTGAGACATGATGCAACTTGTCATAACATTCACATCAAACCATACCGTCATCCAAAAAGTATGAAAATAACATTGTATAAAACAATCCTAGAAGGAAATACTTGTAACCAATCATTCTTACCTTGTCTTGCAAGACAAAAATAACATCCTATAATTGAAAGACCACTAATCAAACTTTGTGTTGGAAAGATTCTTGTCATGTTCAAACAATTAGAAATAACCATAGATCATACTTATTGCATGTTAGTTCTTGTATATGCCTTTTCACTCCTCTATGTATCATCTCATGTGAAAAATGAACTACCACTACAACCTTTAAACCATTTGGAAACTTGAAAAATATGTGTTTAAAACAATGAAAACTTGTTGGCATACAATATTTGGTTATTGCTGGTGTAAGACGAAGAATTTTGTTGACTCATGTTGATGGATAGATGGTGGCTCGTACTTAGTACTTCTAGGAGATGTTATTTCTTGATCATTTCTTGGACTCACATATCCTATTAGGAAGTTACATTAATGTTGGTATCTTGCGAGATATTCTTGGTGCTTATGTTGATTGATGAGTTACTCTTGTGAGTCTTGTTAGGCATTATCCTATGATTGAGGTTTGACGTTCCTCTTGATTGGTATGTACTATTGGATCTTGTCTTGGAACTGTGTGGGTACAGTCATGGTTTCAAGTCGCGTGATACCATGTTTTGTATGTATCAATGTGATGATTCATTTTTTGTTAGTCACATGTGTGTATTACTGAACTCTATGACTATGACATAGATTGTTGGGATAGACATCATTTCAGTTATGTGGACTAATTCTTGTCTTCCCGTGGTGGAATAAGTGGTCTTGTGATGTGATATAGTCATGAAAGTATGTAGTAATTGTTAGTGCAAAATCATAGCACCCCTAAATGGCTTTGAGATCTGCTTTCCTAAGGTAGGGTCATTTGATGTGATCTGCATAACATGGGACTATCTCACAAGCTGTGGGACTTGCAAACCTGAGATGGCCCTTCGAAGAAAGCCGGTTTTTGCTTCCTAACTACCTGCCATGAGCTATTCTAGTGCAGGAAAGTTAATCTAATCCTAATATAACTTCCATTCGAATAGACGGGGAGAGAAAGAAAACAAGGAAAAATCAAAGCATACACTAAAACGGTGATACACTAGAAAAATGGAAGTGAGATATTCTGTTGAGGGAGAAAGAAACCCTAGAGAAAATGGAGATGAGGGAGGTCAGACAGAAGTGACACGACCCAGATCTTCAAACTGACCATTAAACTCCATGATAACACAACATCCTGCACCTGCAAATGTTCCTGAAATACATTCACAGAAAAATCAAATATCGAAGGGAAAGGCACGGAGAAACAACAAAACGATGCAAAGGGTTGAAGAACACCACAAAAACACATTTTATTGCTCTAGAAGGTGCCACAGACCATTACATTTCTAGAATAGAGGCAGAAAATGCATTTGCTAGGCATAGGAGAAGGTTTGTTGCTCAAAAATGGCACCGAGAAACAAATTTGACTAGATTTTCCCTATGCCCAGAATGTCTCTCTCCTCTCCAATGAGAAGTATCGTACAATATATATAGAAAGAAAAAGAGAGATAAGGGGGAAATTTTACAATAGGCTAAAAATCCTACACCAACCACCCTGAGATATGGATTGAAACCCACTTTGAAAGCTCAACCACTGAATATCAATGCCTCAATAAATCTACCCACAATATGTCTCTTCTAGTTCTTCGACAGATTAAATCAAATCAGATCTGGTAGTTGAAGAGTATCAGATTCTGCGTTAATGGCCCATAGATGTTTCTCTATTTTCTCCCACCTAACATGTCTCCCCAAACTTAAAGTTTTATATCTTCATGGCATGGAAGAGGCCGAGATCTTTCCAACGGTGTCATATTTTCTACCATTTTGAGCCCCGAGTCGAAGAGATATGCCCCTTAAAAATTTAGTATCGAGTCTATACAAAAGGGTGGGAAAACCAGTTTGAAAATGGGCCCCTTTTTAATATAGGACACGTGGAGCAACAATTGGCGCATGTCTCTGGGTGGTCTCTATATTTTGCCTTTGAAGTAGCGCAAGGCCGACATGTGGCTCCTTTTGTGACCTGCTCGATTTCCTTATGTTTTTGCCTAAGTTATTTTCTCGGCGGAGTTATTATGTAACTTAGGTTTTGACGGGCTCTATGTGCCCAGGGCCATAAGGTGACCCAACCTCATTAAATGGAGAAAGGATATGGGGCTCTATGGTTGAGTGACCTGATATTCTTGATGACACTCTATGGTTGAGTGACTTGATGTTCTCGATGGCACTCTATGGTTGAGTGACTTGATATTCTCGATGACACTCTATGGTTGAGTGACCTGATTATTCTTTGGCACTATGATTGAGTGACTCTTTGGTTATATGGAGTTGGTTTGATTCTTTCTTTGGGAGGTATATGGAGTTGTTTTGATGCTGGTGTACTTTGGGAGATATATGGAGATTGTTTCATGATGTTTTGTGATGTGTGGAGTTGGTGTTATGAGTTATGTGTACTCTTGTGAGTCTTGTTACACATTGTTATGATTGAGGTTTGATGACTCCCCTTGGTTGATATATACTATTGGATATTGTCTTGGCACTGTGTTGGTACAGTCATGGTTTTTTTGGGTCATGTGATACCAGTTGCATTTGTATCAGCATCATGATTCACTATTTTTTAGTCACTTGTGTGTGTTGGATCTATGCCTGTGACATAATTATTGGAAATTATTTGTTATGTGGACTACTTGTTGTCATTCCATGGTGGAATTAAAGGTCTTGTGATGTGATACAGTCTTGAAAGTATGTAGCAAGATGTCTCGTGGTTCGTTTGTGTTGTGTTGAGTTTTGTGTGACATCTTGAGGCCAATTACTATTGGGCACCCACGAACATAAGACAATTGAAATTCTAAACAATGAATACTAAGAGCTTGAGATTAAGAAATAATGTAAAGGAAAAGACTAATTGAGTAATAAAGTAAAAGATAACTAACTACCAATCTTCACAGAACATTAAAATTTAAGATATTTCAAAATTAGTTTGCTTCCTTGTGGTCAAATTGTACCAATAAGTTGTTTTGTTAAATGACATGTGTCATTATTGACCTTCTTTCCTATGTATCCTTTGAGCTTCGGTGTTGTGTCGCATCGAGGATGATGCTCTTATAAGGGGAGGGAGATGTAGTGCCCCCCCCTAATTGCATTTGTACAAGGTGACTTGGAGTATAGGTTGTTAGATGTTGCAGGGTTGAAGTAGGCATAGGAAGTGACACATCCTAAATCCTCTTTCAGACCTGTCATTTTCCTTGCAAAATAATTACAAGCACTTTATTTGAGGATCTAAGGCATGGACCACGATGAAACCCAAGTTAATGTTGTAAATCTTAGCAGTAATTGGATAGTTGACAACAGTAGAGTCAGAGCTCTGCAATTATCAATGGTAAAGTTCTAATCTAAATAAACAAAATGTAACAGGGAACTGTATAAAGGGAACCGTAGGAGCTCTCAATAATAGCCATCTAAAATCAGTAGTCCATTCGGGTTAAATCATTCTTGCACATGGAGGTATAAATGTAACCATAAATATCTCCTCATTTTACTATATACAAATTTTTTTGATCTGGGTCTATATCTGCATCTGAAGAGGGTTCATTTTTTCTGAGAGGAAAAGGAAACTTCTACGTTGCCATTGTTTTGTTTGTTTTATATGCAGAAGAAGAAAGAATATTGAAGGATTAGGAGGCAATTCATTCGGGCATAGTGATCTAGTTGTATTGGATTTTCTTCTTCTGCTTATAACCACCTGTGTTGTGCAATGTAACATTTGCAGAACTTTGGTAGACATGAACCACTTGTATTCCTATTCTTTATATTTTATTTAGAGTAGTTCTATTTTTAAGGCAAGACATTGAAAGTGCCTTTCCTGCTATCCCACATCTCTACAAAAAGATTTGTCTCTTTTGTCTAAATCACTCTTGCATGAACAATGAAGCTGTGAAGATGTGTTGAAAATGGGTTTGCTGAAAATTGCTTAATAACTTTCAAGAAGATGGTGAAAGTAAGAGCCTACACATGACATGGACTGTTTGAAGTCATAATTTTTGCAAAGAAATATGTTTCATGGAATGTCAAGGTTGCAGGATATACAAAAATGTTTTTCTATGATTGTGGCCATATTTAGAAGAATGTAAGGATGTTTGTATTGATTGTTATACAATTGCTCAAACTAGGTCAAAATTTTTTCATGACCAAGCCAATGTCCTAGATAAATGCCCTTGAATATTTTGATACTCTGCTGATAAATTAATGAAGGGACTCTTGATTATGTAAGCTATAATTCATTTTACTCTATTAAGTTTCCAAAAAGGAGGTTTCTAACAGATTGGATATGACTATTTTATAAACACTAAATTTCAATCATCCCTCATTAGAAAGAGCTCTTTCTAAAGTGAAGCATGTGACAAAATTGGTTTGAGTACTCGTGGCCTTTATAGTCTTTCCTAAACATGAAGCTTCATTAAAACGTATGTTTGCTTGTATTTGTAATGGTTGCTTTAGGGGATTTAGTGACAGGGACATGATGAGTTGTCCATGTTGGTCATTATAAATGCAAGAGAACTTTGACCTTGAATCACATGACAATGTGCTTAGATTTGTGGAGTCTCATGGATTGTGGAAAAGTGGTCGAATCAAAAATTTAACTAAATGTGGTGAGTTATCCCACACATTGGTTGGAAGGTTATTGTGAAAATGATTATGCGGCTCAGTTGAATGTGGTAGTAAGTTTTGGAAAACGGTATGGACTTTCCCTTTTTTCTGTTGTACTAAATCTTGCTTTCATCATTTCTTGCATTTGGAAATTAAATGTTAATTATTAGGAAATGTAACTCCAACCAATGATAAAACCTTACTTCATTTGGAACTGTCAAACATCAAAAAAAATTATGACCCCGAAAATTTATGCACATGGAGCGCCACACCCAAATATACTGCAAACCTAAAACTCCTTGCATGACCCCTGGTAATGTGGAACACCATGGGGAAACTTAACCAAGTTGTTTGAAATTAATTAACACCTTGAAATGTCAAATTTCTAAGCCCACTTAGCTTATCAGTCACTTGTAGTGACATGCTCTTTTTATAAAACATGTGATCGTTTCAGCTTACGGTTGTCATTTAGTTTGAGTGAAAATGAAAACCACTTCCACCTATCCTCTAGACTACCAACAAGAGAATCATAACCCACCTTTCAATGAAAATGCCTTCAGAAACTAATTTTGCAAGTGGGTTTTGGGGCCCACTGGTCATTGTGTGACAAGAGCTATTGACACAATTACGATAACTGGCCCCGAAGTTTCCCTTGTAACTTGAGCTCTGCTCTTCATAATAAACTTCTATCAGACATGACGAATTCTCTATATATGGGAGAGTAAGTAGGAATCATCAAACTTCGTGTTAAAACTAAAAATGATTGTTTCCAAGACTCAATTTGTGAGCATTTTAGATGTTTTGGCCAGTTTGCACCAAAATTGCAACTTAGCTAAACACACCTTCTAAGGGTTTTGTTGACTCCTAACTAACCGTGTGAACCTTGTAATATCATTTCCACACTTTATAGAGTATGAATTGATCAAATTATTTGTATGAATGAATTTTGGGAAATTATGATGTTTCTCTCTCTTCCCTTTTCTCTTTCTAGAAATAACTATGATATTTTGATTGATTCTAAAAATGTAAATGAGTTATAAATGTGATGGGTTTGAAATGAAATAAAATTTGATAATGTATGTGATTATGATATGATGAATAGAAAATAAAATGAAATCCATAATTTCTCTCTCTTCCCTTTCTCTCTCTAGAGATAATTATGAAAATATTGATTGGTTTTGAAAATACAAATATTCAAAATGTATATGACTGAAATGAAATGTTGAATACGTGATGTTATGGTGATTTGAAAAAAAATGAATCCTATATTTTCTTCCTCCTTCCTTACTCTTCTCTCTCTCTCTCCCTATCTTTATATTTTTGAAAATTGTTAAAAATGATGAATGTGTGGATTTATGCTTGAGTGTAGGTAGGATTTCCATACTCAGTCCTAGGACTGATGCAACGTTGGTTGCAGGTACTCCGAACAAGAGGAATTTTCTGGATGTGATATGTTGTAATTAATGAGTTGTCATTGTAAAGTTATATTCATCTTGCAATACATGTATTACCATAGAATAATGATATGTATTGTTGTTCGAAGAATTGTTCTTTGTATATTTTGAAAGGGAATACCAATGTGGCTATATTTTATAGTGTCGAATTGGATGTGAAGTTGTACTCAATGTTGTACCTATGTTATAAAGATATTAAACTAATATTTTTCTATGTTAATTATTGGTTTATTTCCTTAACACCCACAATGCTAGGTAGAATCTCCTCTCATCAAAACTAACGAAATTAAAAGAATGAGTTATAATGCCTATTGTACTTCCTCCCCCCATTTGAGTCTTTTTCCAGGGTATAAAACATTGATCATGTTAATAAAATACTCTGATCTCATTAATCATCTTCTTGTTTCACACCTAAGATGTCTTATTAAGGACCTTTTTACCTGAATATTTAATGAGGTGGTGCATTTATGTTGTGAAACCTATCATATTGGGATGAGTGAGGTGATCATGTCTAGGTGTTGTAGGTATGACCATATCATGAATAATTTTAACCCCTTGTGCGTAATTTCCTTGGTACCCTAGTGGGTGGCCAAAGCCTTGCAAGATAGTTGGTGGTTGTACCTACAATTGATCTCTTGTGAGATCTAAATTATGTGAGTGGAGACTACGTGTCGAATTACTTGCGTATTTACCCAACAATTGAAATAGGTCCTTAGGAGGATTTTGAAATGCATAAGATTGTTTGGGATATCTCTCTTTGCAATATACACTTATACTTTGTGTCCAAGAGCATTGAAATGAGTTGTCTTGTGCGAGGTTGTACTCCTTGTAGTCTTAAATCCTAAGTGTTACATAAGTGTTATAGGAATTACGTTTGTTTTAAAATGATGATAATACAAGGACCAAAGTAACCACGTAAATGTAGTTAGTGAAAGGGTAAATTAGATTAAACTAAGGAATGACCACTACAAAAATGGTACACCATTGAACGATGTCAAAACCAACTAAAATGTCAAATGTGATCATAAAATGAATGTAATAAAGTAGAGCTCCACGAATAATACAACAACCTAATAAATTGGAAAACCAAATATGATGCATGATCACATGCTTTGTTTGCATAAATGTGGATTAAACAACGATGCTAATGAAATAATAAAATGTAGCCTTGAGAATGGGATAACTTCAGTTGTAGCCAAGGTCTTGTGAGTTAAGGAAATTGCACTCTAGTTGGACTTGTAAAAGTTAGTAGAACCCTTGGCGTAGATAGGAATATATTAAACCTAGGATCACTCATGAAGTAGAATTTATGGTCAAAACATGTAATTAACCCATTGTTATTGAGAGTGAATCCTTAAGATGATGAAACATAAGTAGTTTGAAATGTGAAATTCATCACTTAAATTCAAAGAAAAATATCTATAATGGGAACACAGGTGTAATGTACCCTTCCATGTGCAATATGATTGTGAAAATATGAATTCCTATTTGGAGCAATGAATTGTGAATCAAGAATGATATAACTTAATTAGTTAACTTTCCTCCTTGAAGAGTATTGTTAGTATCCATGAAATGAACATAGGTTTTCTAATCTAGTAGCCTTCAGCTTTTCCTCTTGTAACAAAAAAACCAAGTAAGTCTTTCAAACAAATATTAAGTCAAATATTAGCATGTGTGTATATACGTTCCTAATCACAATCAAGCTATATAAAGTTATTTCCATAAGAGAAACGAGAAAATTAAAAAGGAACCACTATAAGTGAAATGTTAAAGAAAAACATGCAGCCTAGTTGTAAAGGAACGAAGGGTCCCATGTTATGTGTTCTTCAGACAATTATAGTCAACTAAACAATTTTTGAGAAACAAACCTTTAACATAATAATTGAATATTAGGAGACTCATAGTTGTTTAAAATGAATTTATTTAACAAATGAGCTATGGATAACTAATGGAATTGGAGAAAGGAACCAACCATGCATTCTCTGTTAAAGACTAATGCTCTGTAAAATAAAGTAATTGAATTTTGAAAAATAGGAAATTTTAAACCTTATGTGTTTAATTCTTGTTGAAAACTATAAGGTCATACAATGGAAACCTAAATGTAATGAATATGTAAACCATGAAAATGCCATGTCGTGGAGTATGCCTATCATTGTGTTTCTTACTGTAATTTGGTCATTGTCTTAGTTTACATCATTTGAGTAAGACATTAATGTGTACCCTATGTTATCCTATTGTATGAGTGGGTTCATGTTTATGTAAGTGTGCTACGTGGTGTCGATTTTCTTTATTTGGATTCCATGTGATGTTGTGTATCATGCAATTAAAGTAAAAAAAAATTATTCTGATAATTTTAATTGTTGTATTTTGTGTTGAAAATGTGGGACAACACCCAAAGTCATCAGCCAGAGCTAAAATGATGATGCATAACTCATCCCCCAAAACTAAATGTCATACATTTATGACCCCACAAAAGTAATAAGGGCAAGATTCCAAAGCTCAATGGAGACAAGTAAGTTATATGGTTGGGAAATAATGGATAGATCACAAGCTCATGCAAGGACGTGAAAAATGATTTCCTTTACAATGAAAACACACATGGAGCATCTAAAGTTCAATCTGAACAAAGATGTCATTAGTTAACTACAAGGGAGAAGAGATCTCACAAATAAACTCCCAATTTTTGTTTCAACACATCTGTCGGATGCCCAGGAAAACAACGTGCTAATAAAGATGGCAAATAAATTTGCGCGCAGAAACATTAGCAAGGGAGTTGCAATACGCATCATGCGGGAACATTTTGAGGATATAAGTATGAATAATAATAAGTTAGTTTTGAAATTGAGTAATGTCAAAACTTGGCTAATTATTGTAAATACGAAGGCAAAAAATTTGATCACACACATTGTGAATTATTTTCCAGATGCCAGCTTTGGAAGCATAAATGAATAAAAACAAGGATATTGGCACCCTAGAATAATTGGTTGATTATTATTGATAGAGAACTAAAATAAAGGGCATGTGTCAACAACAACAAAATGTATCAGTTGTGTGGAGTTAGGTTACTTAGTTCTATGTTGAGTTAGAATTACTAGTCTTTTGGAGTTAACTTAACTACCAGTATCAGTTAGTGGGAGTTCTTCACCACTGATTTAGGTAGTAGTTGCACTTCCCTCCTCCTATATGTACATCTTTCTTATTGAGTAATTCAAGATCATTGTATTGTAATGTATTGAGCATTATGGATTATGATGGATTTCCATATATGGTATTTTAGCTCTTCTGTTTTGCAAATCTAATGTGGTGTGCTATTATCATCTGATATTTTTACAGCATGGAACAATCTTCTTATCGTTCCTTTCATGGTATCATAGCGAAGGATGATGTAGACATCCAAGCCAAAGGAATTTCTTTGACATAGCAAGGGTTTATTATTTTCATGTATAAAATTTGACACAATTTTTTGCAGTCATTAATTTTTTATGCAACAGAGTGCGCCATTTCAGATTGATGGAGCATCAGGTGCCAAAACCAAGGAGTGCGCATTGTACAAACTTGAAACATGTTTTGAGAAGGCAAATATGTGAATGTCTGCATAATCACAACATGATGGGTAATTCTTTTATCCATATAATAAGCCTGACCTTCCGATGCATTATTTAATACCAAAAATTTTTGCACAGATGCATCATTTTATCCAAGGGAAAGGCATAGAATATATACCCTCTTTGAAGATAAGTGCATTATTTTAAAGGATTAAATATAAGTTGTACCTTAGCTTGGATGCATTCTTTTACCCTAAAGATATTTTTTTTGGATGGATAGCTTTTATCCATTACACTTTAAGCATTGAAACTATTTGTACCCTCTCAAGAAGTGCAAAACTAGAACTATCCATATAGATAATTAATCATTGTAGGACGCACCTTGGAGAACCATAGATGCATTTCATTTTATTGCTCATGGATATTTCTTTTTTGGAATCATGTCCATTTTATGTCAACAAAGGAAATTATGTACCCTTTGCATTCTTTTATCCATTAGATATAAGTGTACCCTATATAAATAGGTGTAATAATTCCATCTGGAGGTCTTTTAGGTTTGATATACTAAGGATGGTTATTGCATTTGAAAATAGATGTTTGTGGATATATCTAGCTTGATTAATGGCTTGTGCCAGCATGCTCGCTGAGTGTTGGCGAGTCGTTTTAAAAAAAACATTAGTTCTGCTATATTTGATAGTTGGTTTTTGAGCTCATCCTATTTTCCATTTGCCAACTATCAGATTAAGGTGATCTACAAGCAGTTTTTATTGAGATGCATTGATGTGACTATTCCTTAGTCCCCACGTCGGGCTACTTTCATTAATGGTATATTTTACATATTATGTTAACAGTTTACATTGGAGGAATACATCTAAAATCGGAACTGGCTTGGGAGGGTGTTATAATCACTTGATGTGCCACCTTAAACAAGTTTTCCTTCTAGACATATGTCTAAACTTTTGGGCTCCATCATTATTGTATCTATGAGTGTTTACATTTATATCCAGACTGCTTTCGTTTGACAATATTGGATCCTATATTAAATACAGCTCTAATTTTGAAAGTACTCGGCTTATAGCTTTTTGCTATGAAAGGGTAATATTGGTGGTGAAAATAAATATACACAAGTTTCTCAGAAAGCTATTGATTATTGGCAAATGATCTAGACATGATCAGTAGGTGTCAGATCCGACTCACTTTGGAATTGTGAGGGTGTCCGAATTGATACGAGCTCAAACATTGAATGTTTGAAACGTTACACTCTGTTTTATACTGTTTCGAAATTTTGGAGTTTTGAGACCTATTCGATCCAACTGTATTTTTCACGCATTCGAGATGAAACATATTTGGATATTTTGTCCTTTTTGTTGAAAGACATTACTTGAAATCCTGATTGTTGAAGCTATAACTATTTGTAACGTATCTCCTTCTTAATTTTTGTCCTTGCCTTGGGTGCACCTTGAATTCTTTTCATGGATCAAACAACTCATTTATTTTGATCTCATTCCGTTGCAGAATTAGTTGCCTTGGTATAGTTATGATCATGGCACACTCGTATTTGTACAGTTGATCCGATTATGTTTGGTGTCATCAGCTAGAAACACATCATCTTGATAGGAACTTGGTGGATGCAATTATAAAGTCCCATGTCTCATGGATTCTATTTCAAGGATTCAACTCATGTGTCCATCCCAACGTCAATGACGTCAACTTTGTCAAAATTTTCCTACCATCTTCCAAGATGATTAAGCCCGTCTTTATGCGGTTTTTAACTCGACTTAGATCCATCTTGGCTCGTTAACAACAAGTGGTTTTGCCATTGGCCTGAAGGAATTCATTCTCAGTTAATGAGCAAACCATTTGGGTACACTCATTGAGGCCTTGTTGCTCGACCCCATCTTCTTTTTTTGACCCCTAAGCTATGCTTACCTAATGCCTGTTAGTGTAGGTTATTATTTATCCTTTTATTTATTTATTAGGATAATTCATTACACTTGTGTTAGCCCTACACTTGCGTTGGGTTAGCTTGCAATTAGGTATACTAGTTGTGTGGAGTTAGCTTACTAGTTGTGTTGAGTCAGCTTCTCAGTTATGTGGAGTTAGCTTACTAGTCTTTCTGAGTTAACTTAACTACCAGTATCAGTTAGTGGGAGTTCTTCACCACTGATTTAGGTAGTAGTTGCACTTCCCTAGCCTCCTATATGTACATTTTCTTATTGAGCTTTCAAGTCACCGAGCTTGTAATTGAGCTCATTATGGATTATGATGGATTTCCATATATGGTATTTTAGCTTCTGCGAGCTGGTTTTCTTATCTAATGTTGCAATGTGCTATTATCATCTGAGATCGCTTTGCCGATTCATCCTCCTGACCGAGCCATCCCAATGGCACACCTTTCTTCTTGGCATTATCAGAATGCAAGGTTTCATAGCACTTGTTTCATGCTACTTTTGGTCTCAATGAAACAAGAACTCTTTGTGCTATGCGAGCTCTCAATATTCGAACACTTGAATCTGTTCCTTCAAGCTGGTAAAAGGTTTCTTATTTGCTCGAGCGTCTTTTAAAAATTCCAAATTTCATATGAAATTGTCCTCATCACATGGATAATGAAAAAAGCCCATCGTTAAGATGAACTTCCTGAATTGCTTCAGGAAATACTTTTCTGTGGTTTGCAAGGTGCAATTTACCCGATTGTCCCTTTTTTCCCGAAGGGGAGTAAAAGAAGATTTTAATTTTGATTTTCTTGAAATATCATTAATAATACCACATCATAATTCATACCCAATATTTGGGATACCATGAAGTTATTTTCAATTGGAGGCAGATGAACTCTTGTTGATATAGTATAACACACAAGGTTATTCTATTGTATAATGGGAGATCTACATTTAAGTATTTCCTCGGGATTATAATTGAGGAGTTCAGAAAAAGGTTAAGGTCATATTTCAAATATTCTTAAGTGTATTTGGTTGACTTAGGTTGCATTACATTCACCATTATGTTATATATCCTATTTGGGCTCAATTTTTTTTTCCACTTTTGAAAATGTGTAACCCTTAAATTTTAGTATGCTAAGAAATGTAATGTTGATGATTACACTCTACTAGACATCACTATATACTTATAAATGATTAATGGTATGCATCAATGTATTTTGGTCTCTATTACCAAGCCAAAGTGTTAATTTTACTTAGTTGAAAATTATAGGCACTATAAATTTTCAATGGATAAGTATCGATACTGATGTTATGAAAACTAAAGGTTCACTCTTAACCAACTTATGAGATCATATCATTGTCAATTACCTCTCTGGAATGATTCTTGTGAATTTCACCCTTTATTTGAAGACAAGTGACTAACATCAATTATAAATATGTGTTATTTGGTGACTGCATGAAAAAGTGGATTTTCACCAGTCCAACATGGAGATGACTCACAACGATCCATATTGGTTTTTTCCTTTTATTCCACATTTACATTGGTGTTGAATGTAACTAAGAATGGGACAACTAAATCTTTTCCAAACTAATCTTCCCTTCCAGGACATTTATTATTTATCACACATTGATGGCTAATGTTGGCACTTCATGTCTCTTTATTCACTAAAATTTACTAGATCAAATGTACGCTTTTAAGGAAAAAGTATTTAGTGTATGGGATTAAGTTCCACCCAAAGATTGTATAGAATTGATTTAGAATATTTACATGATGTATTCATGCATTGTATGGGCGTTCATCTATTTTTATTGAATGAAGTACTTGAAAGAAACTCCATAACCTATTTTTGAGAACACAAATTCATTATGAATATGACCTATCAATGACATAATATTATCTATAATATCTTGGAAGGCTTGGTATGAATTATATGAAATTATCATTTGATGGACATGGGTTGTTTAATTATCCTATTCCATAAATTTGCATCGTGTTTAGGGGTTTCGTATTATGAATTTCCCTAACATTTGCATATTCTTACATAGAGGTATCCTTGAGATGATCATGGTGATCAAGATTCTTTGATGACTTTTATTGTATTATTGATGCTTATACATTTGTAGTCAAACTCTTGATTATTTCCTTGATTGGAATGAAAATAAAAACCTGAAATTCATGCTAGATGTGAAGTAATGAAAAAGTGGTAATTTCAAGAAGTAATTTAATGAGGATAATACACTAGTTATCATTGGATTTCATGCTTCTTGTATGTGTTCAAATGACCTACTAGAGTAATATTATATACACATATTTACTTTCTTTCATAGCATATTAATTTCTGGACAACTGAATATACTTATGGAAGGATATGAGTCAACTAGTATGGTCTCTTTATTCCAATGTGCATAGGTAACAAGCATTGAAATTTACTAATATTTGAAATTATATTATTGAACACAAGCTTGATTTTTTTTCTTGTATCTAATTCATCAAGGTATACCCCTTGATCAAATGGTTATCATTTTAGGATTCTCGTAGTCACAATGTCCTTTCTGTGAATGTATTGAAACCCTCATGCCCCTATTTTGGTTCTCCAAGAAAGTGGATTTTTTTTGTTTTGGATTATTTTATATTTTCATATCTTTTAGACTTGAGCATTTTCACTTGCAACACATATTTTTAGGAGATTGACCTATCATCTCTAAGGTGTTTACCAAAATTGGACATGATTTTAGAGTGGAATTTCTATTTTTCATTTGGAAAGAGAAATGTAGCTATTTATTTTTCTCAAATTGATGTTGATTACAAAATTTAAACTTATTACAATGTATTTTTTTTTATAGATCCATGTGCAATATTGGAAGGTGAATTTGGATTTGATCCATCTCCAAATCCTTCTTCATCATTGGGATAAATTCTCCATGTACCATTGCATGAGTCCCATTTCCATCTACTTCTCATGATCCATCTTCAAGAGGAAATGAGTTCCGCTGCAACATGAATTGTTGTCACTCATGCAAGCACTCAAGGCACAAGGTTAGATTAATCCCTAGGCAGTTTCCTAGGGCATCAATAGTCAAGTGGTGCCTAAATCTAAAGATTTATTTTGTGGTCATTTATTTTTAGAACTTAATTGCATATATATCTATTCTAGGCAACTAACTATGCTTTTACAACCAAGAAATCATCTTTAAAGAAAAACATTTATTCTAATTCTTGGCCAAAAAGCAAAGCAATGTCACACAGGTTGAAAGATGTCGGTTATTTCCTGACTGATTATTCAATGCTTTACGGAGGAAATACAATGAAGATCTACTTTCTTCTAACACCTCATAAGATATTCAATATTTTCCCCTCACTCCGCTACGCTTTCTTGCTCACCAAGAAAACTAACATGCAAACAATTTCTATTTTTTTCTCTCATACCCTCATGTGCAATGCACCAAATGCATATATATATCTATCTATCCACCATATATATCTATACGGTATATATATATTCTGGGAAAATAACTATGCTTTTACAATCAAGAAATCATCTTTAAAGTGAAAGATTTATTCTAATTCTCATCCAAAAAAAAAGCACCGTCGCACAAGTTGACCGATTTCAGTTACTGCCTGACTAATGCCAATCACTTCTTGACTGATGTTGGTCACTTCCTGACCCATGCTGGTTGATAACTGATTGATGTGGGTCACTGCCTAACTGATTTCGGTCACTGTCTGACCGATACTGGTCATTTCCTGACCGATGTCAGTCACTGTCAAATCCAACATGTAAAAATAAGCTTTCTGTAAAGAAATTAAGCTCCACACTCAACATATAGGGTGATGTAAATTGCTCAGCATAAGATTCTATGGGAATATCTTCTTGGTAGGGGGATTATCTCTTGAACATTTTTCAATATCGAAGAAACATTGGTGATTTCATTTGGTAAGGAGGACAAGGCATTGTAGTCAATGAGAACATTTTTGTAATATGGGTCGTTTGTTATTTTGAATTAGAGTGCATCCCACACATGCAACCCATTGACATAGAAAATCATACTTTTTTGGTTTTGCCCTTTTCTTTGTAGAAGAAAGATGTCCAATTCTCCAAGACAGTGGATAAGGAATTTCACAATAGAATCAATGTTTTATGGGAAACTGATAGTGTGGCCACTGTAATTATATTTTCCATCGCATACCTGGCTAACTTGCAGGATTGGATTGAATATTTTTAAATGCATTTCCTCTACCCGTGTGAGGTATTTAAGAACTATAGGTTGATGTCCTGCATGTTGTTCCATGCAGAAAAGTGGTGACAATTTTTCTTGATCAAGCATCTATTACATACATACTTGTATTTAATCATTTTTCCCATCATTCTTGGGTAGCTTTCCATACAGAAAAAGCAAGTATTCATCTTTGCAAAAAAATCTATTCTTTTATGGAAATAATGTTGTGCTTAAATAAAGGATGGAAGCATCATGGGTATTTTTGGGGTAAGAGAAGGGAAGCCAATGTTTTTAAAATATTGAAAGAGAGAGGTTTGGTGTAAACTAAGAGTAGGGAACATGAGAGGGAACTTAGAGTTGAGTATTTGGGAAATTTCAAAGGAAACCTGCGTTAGATGTATGGTGTATTTGTAATTTGTTGACTAAAGTGGAAGTCAAGGTGTCGCACGGGGAACATTGTCGACGGGAACTGCAGTCGACATCTGGAAGATTTTTGTAGTGCATGCTGGCACAAGGCAACATGGAGTAGGAAGTGGAAGCAGAAGTACCTGTTGGGGGTGCTGGAATTTGTGGTTGGTGCAAAGGAAGAAAGCTCTGAGGCATGCCTGCTAACCTGCAAGCATGGTATGTGCAACATTATTGGTCATTGAAGCAAAATATATTTATTTCATAATATTCATGTCTATGTACCCTTGCTTTAGGAGGATATATTTGGAAGTCAACAAGTCGTATATTTGAGCTTTCTGTAAGAAAGGAAATGAACAACATGTAATTATTATTTTGTTAATTATACAAGCATAAATATCAAGGAGTGTGAATGAAAATATATAAACATTATATCTTCCTTGAAAAGGGAGAAAGAAATGCAATTGTACACATGAGAAATGACATAAAATGAGACATCGTGTACAAGATAATATTTTCATTCATAATCATATATGAGGGGGATATAAAAAATATTGCAAAGGAATTAGAACATAGTGGAGGACCATAGTTGATTTATGTAAAGAATATTTTCTTTTTATATTGTTGGAATACATGTAGCGAGAACGCTACAATATTCTGACAAAAAGATAAAGTTGTAAAAGGTAATGTGCAAAAAATAAATATGAAAAGGGAGTAGCTGCGAATAGATCATTAATGCATCAAAAAAATATAGACCATTCATATCCTAAAGTTTGTAGGGCATATCATGTTTTCTTGGACTTAAGTATAACACATTTAAATTGATTTTTCCCCTTGTACATTTATTTTTTAAGTGAGAGTGAAAAGGAACACATGTCCAATGACATCATCAACAATTTTCTGTGTGACATCACTATTAATTGATAGATGTTGCAAGTATGTAGTTGTAATTCACATTATCATTTCTGCAGTGTCATCAAATGCAGTAACTCCTTTAAGCTCCCCAATAGCATCTTTCAAATCCATACGTAGAATGTATCTATAATTATAGTTTTGATCATGAATATTGTATTTTTTGTAAAACCATTTATCATTTGGTTTCTCTTGAACCTTTTATCTACATTGTTTGTCACCTACCATTCTTGGACAAGCAATGAAAAAGAAATTATCCATGCTGATGTTTGACACTTTAGCTTCGACAGTCACCCACTCATTGTTTTCGAGATTTCCCATCTCTAATATTTGTGACATAGTAGTTAGCAGTAACCATAGATAGTGGAGGCCCAACTTTCTTGTCAATGACTGATGAACATGTAACATGTGAATGTGGTGAACATATCCATTTATGAGAGCATGTGTCTCTAAAATAAGAGGATTGACAAAGCACTTTGAAGTGGAAATGGTGTCAACTATGGTGCCATTGAAATCTGAAACATGACCACATTTTATCGCCAAGATTGGAGTATCTGGAACTGAGAGTATCTTTGACAACTCTTTGTAAAGATCATCTAAATGTTGGCCCCATAAGGTGACGAAGATATTGAATCCGGACATGTCTCACATTTGCAGTGTTTTCTGTATAGCCTCTAACTTATCTCTACAATGAATGTTGAAGCAAGGTGAAATGGCCATAACAAAACCAATCAAGTCCGTCATTGAACTCGTAGGGATGGATGATATATATTTTATCTCTTTGAAATGGAAGTGATGAAGAGACACATCATTTTGTATTTCATTTGTGGGAGTCACAACAGAGGAGGGCGGAAAAAAAAATCAAAATGGTTGTTTAAATGGCTGTAAGCATGATTTGCATTACCAACTCTATCATTTGATACATTGTTTAAGTTTCCATTTTCTATTTATCCATAGAATTTTTTTTGAGCCTCATCTAAAGAAGTGATCATTATCTACCCACCTTTGTTGTCCACAAAATCAAAGGCAAAAATGATGCCACTACCCCTTATATTTTTATATTCTCAAAGAGTTGTTTTAGCTAGAGCCCTGCCTTCTATTTTCCATGCTCTTAACATTGTAGTCAAAGAAGAAATCTCATTGTGAAACTTTTCACTATTTTTTGGACCATGGTTATGGCAGGGAGGTGTATTTGGAGACATCTAGGAGTGTGCAAGGGCAATTGTTTCGCATACTTTTTCTTTCCCTCGTAAAATGTGTTCGGGAATGGGAACAGGTGTTCCTTGCTTAGGGAAGGTAGAGATAATGTTTTCCATATCATTAATAAACATCATCCTACAATTAAAAACAAGAATAATATAGATCATGAAAATGGAAAACAACATTTGGAAAAACTTGAATAATGACCAAGACACAACTTATATCTCTTTTATTAAACATTTTGAAAACATATTTTGAGAGCATCACAATGGACCCTTCTTGCAGTATTTTTTCGAGGACACGACCCATAAGTTTTGAGGGAAGCATAACAGGTTGAATACGATTTCCATTCGACAGGTCTACACGATGCTGAACTGTAGAGTTCGATAATGAATGTAATGGAGACAAGTTCAACAACTATAGTGTCAGGCCTTTATGGGCGGATCCTTTAATGATTTCTAGTATACCTCCTTTAGTCAAGTTTGTCTCCATCATGTGTGATATTATTTTTCCCCTAAGGAACACTACAAAGCTTGGGGACAAGTTTTCAAAGTTTAGTGTCACCATTAGTGACCAAGAATTGAAGGACAAAAATCAGGAAGCAATCAATGATCAACGGTTAAGCTCTTAACACACGTCAATGTAATACCTCAATGCCTTTGTAATATCAAGTTTAAAGTTGTTAAATACCTTAGTCCTACTGTTTTCAAAATATCGATATTTTGTTTTAGTTCGTACTAACTTGTAAATCCTATTTGGAATTTGTTGGTTTATTCTCAGTGTCCTTATTTATATTGTAATCTGGTCATTTAATTTATTTATCTAGATTGTTTACTTTTAATAAGTTTGAAAATTATTATTACATGGTATATATTTATAAATTTGATTTTTATATATATATATATATATATTGAAAGGAAATTAAGATTTTCATTTTTTCTATTAAAGCTCAACCTAACCTGTCAAATTAAAATATGGGGAGCCCTTAAAATTTTATCGCTGATTGGTATGAAGATATCAATTAGCTTTCAATTTCCAGTTAGTCTGAACCTAACACATAAAATTAAATTCAATAAATGACAATCCACCCCACCCTCTTATGAGCCTAGAAAGTCACCTTCCACTAATAACGAACGAGTTGAGAATAAACGAAATAGCATCTACCCCATTAAAAGGAATGTAATGCATTCACTGTAGTAAACACGAAGCCTATTTCAGTTACAATAACACAATTTGTCTTACATAACAATATACCAAGATTAACATGTTCTCCGTTCAAAAAATACAAAATATTCAAAGTGAAAAAACATTAATAAATAAAATTCATCTTTCAAAATACAATCCAATATATGTTTGTTACTTGTATATAATTTAATTACACTTCATTTTCAAGGCAATAATCAATTATAAATATTTTAAAGAATACCTAACAAATTGTTAAGGTTCTAACACTAAACGAACCATATTCAACCTCCCAAAAGATATCCAGAAAGCGAACCCATAATATATCTAAAAATGTATACACAGGTGTTGAGATCTGATTGACAGCAATTAGTACAACTAGAACCATCTGGCAATCATCTACCATCAAGAAAGAAAAATGAAGGAAATGAAAAAGGAAAATACATTACAGCCCAGGTTTAGCCTCTGAATTAACTTGGTAACAAATTCCTTATGGATGTTTATAAAGTGTATAGACGAATTTGCTTAATTATATAAAGTAAGAAGAATAGGTAACCACGCATATAATCAGAGCATCCATGATAAATGATTTTGAATCCACTACAGGGTACCATTGACAAGCTAAGAGGAACTTTCCTACAAGTGAAGCCAAAGGTGAGCTGTTGTGGTGATCTTGGCATAGACAGAGATTAAGAATGGTCGGTGTGATGGCTATAACTGCTAAAAACTAAATAATTAGTTATCAATCCGAAAATATTTTGGGACAAACAAGGTACCCGGGAAGAAGAGTAGATTTATGAATCCCTGACTCAATTTCCAAGAATGCGTCTTTAAGATAATGAAGCAGCTGTAAAATATTAGTTGCATTGGTTCTGAAGGGATATCAAGTTTTCTACAATTTTCAGAATTGAAACTTTGAAACAAGGAATATCACAATCATAGTGGAGAGCAATGGTAGATCACATGATAAATTGTGAACTAATTAACATTTTTATGACATAATTGGATCCTTTAAAGACATATATACTAAAAAAAAAAAAATGCTCTGCATATTTTAACATTCTGAAGTGTTCTTATCTTGAGATACATATTTTGAGGACAAAGAACTGGAAATTAATATTCTTTCATCTCAGCTCAGTTTTTTATTATTGTTAACCATTTTGACTTGCATTAATTGGTTAGACTATGAAATCATCTCCTCCTTTATTCAATGAAGATGAATCTAAATTGTATTTGGACTTTGGAGACATTCTAAGAGTTTAATGTCTTATTCCAGGACATGTTAAATGATATTTGAATTACTCATTCACCTGTCATTGGTATTTGCTAAGATAATAGATCTGGACTTATATTTATGGAGGGTTTGTATGGAAAAAGGAGAGATTATCCATCATTGTGATCGTGGGATGACTCTAACAACAATTTTTGGGGAGGCTTCAACAATCTATAAGCTATTGTGTCAAGAATAACTGGCCTCGAATATTTATCAATACTTCTACATTCAGACATCATGTACAAAATTTTAATCCATTTACAATCATGTACATTAAATGATTCTCCTTGTTTTGTAATGTTAGAGACTTTAATTCCCCTAACAAGAGGCTAGTCATGGGACAATTTCTGTTGAGAAGACCAAATATTGTTCCAATTAGAACAACTAAGATGACCTACTCCAATTGAAAGGGCATAAAAGCATGCATAGTAACAGACACCACTAGAGCATCAAGAGGAAACTACGTGGTATGTAACACAAGGAGTCTCAAGAGCACCCAGAGAGGAAAGGGAGCTAACTGGAAAGAACCAAGAGAAGCCCTAAAGTTCAGACAAATTCACCACACATCAGGACAATTTTTTAATGCAAAGAATAATAATATTTTCTACTAAAGCCCCGCTAGAAAAATACATTCATAATTAGATGATATAGTAATTCGTTTCATTGGGCTAGTCTGAAAAATAAGCAAAATATTTAATCTAACTCATAGTTGTTTGAGTGTTTCCCATCATAAGTCAAGTACGAAACATGTTGTTTTACTTGGATCTTGAAAACACATTTAAGTAAATGTGAAACGTGGACATTACAGCAAAAATGAAGACATTTAACAATGTTAAAAGAACTGAATTTTCTGAGTTACACCATACGAGAGGGAAAAAATTAAGACTATGCATCTAAGAAGTAGTAAATAGACACTTTGAACTGTGGGAAGCCAAAGAAAACTTAATCTGCACAAGATCAGCGACAGAAAATTGGAACCATCTTCCCAACTAAAACCATTACCATTAATATCAAAACCATAAATATGCATCAAATCCCTTATTCTCATCTAATGCAAAATCTAGGAAGGAGCTAGAGAGGGCCAATTTTTTGAAGTGCAATAGCCTAATACTCAACCGACATTATTATTTTTCATCCTACACTCACTAATTTTCTCAGCCGAAGAATATTTTTTAGAATTTAAAATTTTGAAAGCGTAATTTTCATTTATAAGCCATATTAATACTTCTCATTCAAATATATCTACCACACATGAGTTTTCGAAGCATTTTCCTGTTATCTCAATTTTGCTCCCCAGCCAAATTGGTCAAACACGACCCTGCACAGAATAAAACCTAAGGGTCGGTTCTGTCCTACGAGCCCACATTCAAATCCAACAGTCAGGTTGTAGGCGGGACTCTATAATGGAGGAGCAGGGCCAACGAAGAATCGAACAATGTAAAGGAGGCCAACGACGTCAAGGGAAACCAGAGGCTCTCAGGAGAGAAACGGGGAAAGGCTCAAAGTCTTCGGGCTTCACAAACGATTCAGAGAGGGCCCAAATTGGCTAAGTATGGAAGAGACAGTGGAAGCTGCCAAGTGTCTCAATGACACACCTTCAAGGGTCGAAGCCAAGGGAGGTTCCCCAAACAAGCACGAAGCTTCCATGTGTCCCAGGTCCGAAAAGGGATAGAGTCAACCGTTGAAAAGTCCAAACGAGTAAAAGAACCACGTGTCATCTCAGTGCAATTTCAAAATTAATAGCCCAAGGCGAAGACTCAAACTAACACTAGATCTCCACATTATCAGGGTCCAACAGAAATCAAATGGCAGCGGGCCCAAATCGGTCTAAGTATAAGAGTGTCAGTGGAAGTCTCCATGTGTCTCATCAATGCAAATTCAAAGGCACGACCCAAAGTGGAGACTCAAATGAGCACGAGGCTTCCACGTGTCTAGGGTTCAAGAAAGCCATCAGCCTGAATCGGCTAAGTATTGTAGACTCACAGAAGGCGTCACATGTCCACTCGACGCATCTTCAAAGGTAAATCTAAAAGCGGGTCTCCCAAACTAGCGTTGGCCTTCCACGTGTCCCAGGTCCAAAAAGGGACAGAGTCGACAGTTGAAAAGTCAAGAAGGACGAGAGTCAGCGGAGGGTGCCACGTGCCTCAACAATGCAAATTCAAAAGGGGTGGCCCAAGGGCTAGTCTCCAAGCAAGCGCACAGAGCTTCCACGTGTCCAAGAGTCAAAAAAGGGGACAGAGTCGGCCGCTTAAATTGACTAAGTATAGGAAAGGGTTAGAGACCTCCACGTGTCATCTCCGCGCAAATTCAAAAGGTAAAGTCTAGGGGTAGGTCTCAAATGCGCGCCAGCTCTCCACGTGTCCCAGGTCAGACATAAATGGCCCCGCCAAACAAAAGGGACTTAGCCAAAACACGAAGAAACAGAGAAAAGCCGTGGAAGGCCTCCACATGTCTCTTCGGCACAACTTCAAAAGAAAAATCCAAAAGCAGGTCCCAAATGTGCACCAACCTCTACACATGTGCCATGTTTCAAGTCAAGGCGGGAAGGCGGGTCGTCAGAGGCAGTTTGAACTTTTTGGCCCGAGAAGGCGTAAAGTGTAAAAATAAGCCGTACCTTCGCCAATGCCTAGAGGAGCCACATGTCAGGCCTAAATTACATGCAGGAAGGTGGGCCTTGGAGGAATTATTTGCCAAAAGTGAGTTGGCGGACCTGGGGGAGACTTTTCGCCCAAATAGAAAATGCGGACCGAATAGGCCCAAAGATGGTTTTTTGGCAAAAATTAAATTGCGGGGATATGGGGCAGGGCATTTTTTGCATTTTTTTATTTTTGTGCAAAAGGCGCAAAGTGAATTTTGGGCCCGCGGACCCATTTTGCAAAACTTATTTTTCACCATTTTGTACGGATCCGACTCAAACATTCAAATGGGCATATCTTTTGATCCAGTGCTTGAAATTCAAAAAATTTGGTACCATTAGAAAGGTCTCGACCTCTGTCTATGCCATGGAAACCTGAAACTTTAATTTTGAGAAGGTTAGGTGGGTAAAAAATAGGGAAATGTATTTCATGCCATTAATATATGATCCGATTGCTTCAACAACCAGATCATATTTGATTTGATCCATCATTCTTCCTTCTTCACACGCCAAACAAACATAGAGCGGCTGACTTGACAGATTGTGGGAAGATTTGTAGGGGCATTGATGGCTGGTAGCTGAGCACCAAATTAGGTTTCCCACCTCTTTTCTTCTCCTCTCTTTGCTTCATCTATAAAGGTAAGAGCTTGGCTCATTGTAAAGGGTTGGAATTTTTTTTTTACACCCTCCCTTCTTCCCTTGTCTGCAAGTGAATTTGTGGAGTTTTCCAAACCTCCCATTCAAGTTGTAATACAAAGTTTTGCCTCTTGGCTACTGTAATGTATTGTATCAATTCTAGAGCAATAATATATGTCTGTGGATGATTCTCAACCCTCTCATGTGTTCATTGTTGTATTCTGATCTCTCATTGTAGTTTGGTTATCTGTGCATGGTGGTTGTATTGCATTTCTATGGTCTATGTTAAATTACAAAATAAGTGTTTAACATTCCTTTGGTGCATCACCTTGTTAGCTTAGGTTTATTTTCTCGCATCTTCTTAACCCTGTCTCCTTGGCAAGATAAAGTAGGTTTTAGAGTAGATCCTCTAGAATTTATTTATGTGCACCTGAACAGAGGAATAGGAACCGGCCTTCATCCAGAGAGCTCTCTCAATTTCAAAGTCCCACACTTTGAGAGATGCTCCATGTTATGCAATCACACTGAGAGTCTCAACCCATCAAGTTGTAGACATTCAGGGGTGCTGTGATTTTGCACTAACAGTTTTGGCATGCCCGGTGGGACAAAGAGGTCTCAATTTTTTATTGTAGCAAGATTGATGTGCACTTGTTGTAAGTTTTTAGCTTTTAAGAAGATATGAAATTACACATATGGTGACTCCAAAAGAGGTAGAGTCCACTGGTTTCAGCAGCCCAGGCTTGGCAGATTCATGAGAAGAATTTAGACTAGATCAAGAACTAGAGAAGAAGGATTGTTGTCTATCTGCACTTGTCCCCAGATAGAGGGAGAAGGGGAAGAAGAGCTCAAAGGTATCCATCTCCACCAAATATAACTTTATCAACACCTCCCTCGGGTAGGCCTTTCATTCAATCAACAAGGGTTCTTAGGCCAATCAGAATGGCACAACCCAATCCTTATGTCAATTTCACTAGTAGCAGCCCACTCACTCTCAATGCACAAAATCTAGTTCCAGTCGCAGCATTGAAGAGCATCCTGTATTTTACTGGAGAGAACCAGACTACTCCTAGTGACCACATTCAAGACATTGCAAATGTCTGTGCAATTCATGAAATCACTGAGATGGACATTGCAGTCAAATTGTTAGCCTCTTCATTCAAGGGTAAAGCGTTGCAATGGTTCAGGAGTCTAACAATAGGCTCTATTCAGAATTGGGACCATCTGTGCAGAGCTCTTCACAATCAATTTGGAGAGAAGGGAGATAATCTATCCTTGTTGGAACAACTGACAACCATCAAGAGGGCTCCTAATGAGCAGTTGACTGATTTCAACTTCAGATTCTAGTGGACATGGGATAGGATTCTGGTGGTCATAAGACCAACAGATGAAGGTGATTTTCTATACTTCCTTAGAGCTTTAAATTCTGATATTTCCTTAATGATTCAATCCATGGGAGGTGTAACCTTACCTGCAGCCTATAACATTTCCATTAGAGCTGAAAATTGTTTAATTTAGGCTGGTAAACTTGCACCTAGGCCACCTATGCCTCTATATCAAGAAATAGAAGCTCCAAGCACTAGTCAAACACCCACATTAGCTCACATACATGTTCTAAGGAATCTTAGTTCAGTTGAAGCTTCCACCTCATCTTCTAGCACTTCAAAAGAGCTACCAAGAGGTCTTGAAACAACTACAGAACCTAGGGAATAAGCTAGTGACTACCAAGAGGTAACAAGCTCAGAGTCCTAGGACATATCAACCTCAAACTCAATATCAAGCTAGACCCCCATATTAGCAAAATAAATAACCATCTCAGGCTGCAAATCAAAACCAAAACCAAGGACAACCTCAAGCTGCTAATAGGCCATTCCAACCATATGATCCAATGATGCTTCAACATCGAGAGCCTTGGTTCCAACACAAAACAACATGGCACAGGAATATGATTGGTGTTTCCCATGCAATCAACCTCATAACCAGTCAATGTGTTTCAATGGTGCACTAAACCAATACTTGATGGTATAGACCGTTGGTGTGTCCCAAGAGACCTAGTCAAGAGGAAAATCAGTAGTAAGAAGCAACTCAGCAAGAGACACCTCCAAGTGAGACCATGCTTATCAATTGACAGGCTGAAGATTTTTGTGGTATTAACCAAGCCCCTTCTCAAAGTGTAGCTGCCAATACATGGTCCAAGAAAAGGAATATTAGAGAGGGACATCATCAAATTCAGGTAATCCACAACCCTCTATTAATCCACAAGGTATTAGCAATCAAAGTGCAGCTCCCAATGTGCAAGGTCAACCCAAGCCACCTTCCAGACCCACTCAAGGCACCAGTTGTAACAACCCATGTGCTAGAGAAGAATGTGCAAGGAAAGGGGAAAGAAAAGAGATAGCTCATCCCCATTTAACATCATTGAGAAGATGAAGAAAATGAATGTAAACATCTCAATGTGGGAGTCATTGGCTACCCAAGACAAAGAGACCTATTACAAGCTGTCATGGAAAATTGGTCAACATCAAATCAGTCACCCAATCACCAAGATAAAGTGCTTACTAATGCAGTTTAGCTTGAAGGAAATCATGGAGAACAACAAGGAAAGAATTTGAAGCCCCCTCCCTTCTATGTCTCATTAATCATTGGAGACAAGCTAGTACATAATTGCATGATTGATTCGGGAGAAAGTAGCTCAGTCATGCCAAAACAGATAGTTGATCAGCTGGGTCTTCAATATGAATTCATCTCCAAAGGTGTGGTGTAATTGGATGGGAAAATGGTAACAACGGTTGGAGTCATCAAAGATTTGAGCCTCACATTACATGCATGTCCCAATGTGACTGTATTGCAAAATGTATCAGTCATAGACTTGCCACCACACTTTGCATTGTGTTTGTCAAGAGACTTCACTTCTAAAATTGGAGGCTATTTGTCTATTGATTGGTCACACATGTTATTCAGAATGAGGTATGGAGCTAAGGCTACAATCATATCTGAGCCAATTTCAAAGTTCCATATTGAGCCTCATGTTCCCAGCCCAATCAATGAAAATTGTTCAGCTTTCGATCAAGAAGATTACTCAAACACTCATGAAGAAGACACTAAGGTCAGATGTATTCCAGACTTGACCCTTGATGAATGGGCAAAAAAGAGGCATGCTTTTGACCCTTACAAGGAAATGGAAGAATCTGAGCTAGGAGTCTATTGTTTGCATGAAGAGAATCATCCTCTTCCTAACATCACTAAGCCAGACCACAAGGATGATAATGAGGTATGGTAGTTATTCTTTGATGGCTCAAGAAGTAGACAAGGTGCAAGAGGAGGAGCTATGCTTGTTTCACCTCAAGGTATGAAATACTACTCAGCCTTCCATTTCCAATTTGCTTTCTCAAACAACACAGCTAGAGTATGAAGCCTTAATGCATGGACTACATTGGGAAAGAAAGAGAGGGATTAAAAACTTACAAAATTTGGTGATAGTGAGCTGATTGTGAACCAAGTCAGAGGACAACATGCTACAAGAATGACCTACTTAAGAACTATAAAAATCAGGTATGGGACCTCATCGAGGATTTCAAAGCTTTCAACATTGTGTCCATACCCAGGAAAAAGAATGATGCAGTAGGACATATTGGCAACAATCGGGGAGCATTTGATGTAGTAGAAAGTATCAAAAGTGAGAAATCTCAGCCCCATATCAAAGTGGTTGTAAGACCAGCTATCCCAGATAACAACACAAGTTGGAAAGTCTTCGAGAATGATCAACAAATTGTCAATTTTCTACAAGAAGAAGTTGAGTTCTCTGCCAGAAACCAAGACAAGTTGGAACAACGTTATGGTGACCAAGTGGTGCAGTTGAGAACCAACAAATTACCAAAGGGTCTTGTAACTTTGGAGTCAATCTTCAACCCAAATGATCAATTCCAGAAGGAGAAAGAAAATATTCAGGTAAAGGGTGAAGATTCAGAGCCCATTTCCATAGATGAAGGAAAAACATTGCAAATTGGCAAGGTAAGTACCCAACAAGAAAAATATGAATTCGTTCAACTTTGTCAAGAATTCCCAGATGTCTTTGCTTGGACTTATAAGGATTTAAGAGGTTTCAACCCAAGGTTGGCACAACACACTATCGAGCTGGATCTAAGATCTAAGCCTTTCAGACAGAAGCAAAGGCCAGTAAACCCTCACATTGAACCTCTCATGAGAAAAGAGTTGAACAAGCTAATTGAGGCCAACATCATCTTCCCTATCAAGCATTCAAGTTGGGTTGCAAACTTGGTGCCTGTGAGGAAAAGAAATGGAGAAATCAGATTGTGTGTAGACTTCTGTGATCTAAATAGAGCATCACTCAAAGATCACTACCCACTTCCATCAATGGAACAAATCTTGCAGGTTATAGATGGTTCTGAGAGGTTTTCATTACTAGATGGATACTCAGGATATAATCAGATAATGGTGAAAGAGGAAGATCAATACAAGACAACCTTCACCACAAAATGGGGTACATATGCTTACAAGAAGATGCCATTTGGACTGTCAAATGCCGGAGCAACATTTCAGCGAGCTATGGATATGGAATTCAAAGGCTTAATCAACAAGATAGTGTTGGTATATCTAGATGATATCACTGTCTTCTCAAAGAATGTTATAGACCACCTCTTTCATCTCAGGAAAGTATTTCAAAGGTGTAGAAGGTTTGGAGTGTCATTGAATCCAAAAAAGTGTGTATTCTTGGCACACGAGGGAAAATTTTTGGGCCACATTGTCTCAAGAGAAGGGTTAACAATTGATCCTGAAAGAGTTGAAGCCATCCAAACACTTCCATTTCCACAACACAAGAAGTATCTCCAAAGATTATTGGGAAGAATAAACTTTGTTCGTAGATTTGTGCCTAATTTTTCCACTCTTGTGAAGCCTTTAACAATGATGTTAAAGAAGAGTCTTGCATTTAAATGGACAGTAGAAGGAAAAGAGAGTTTTGAGGCCATCAAGCTCACAATATCATAGGCCCCAACTCTTATTAACCCATACTTTTCAAAGGACTTCATGATGTATGCTTTTGGAGGGTCAGACACAATCTCAACTATCTTGGTTCAGCCTAACAAGGAAGGTTCAGAACAGCCCATAGCCTTCTTCAGTCAAAGCTTGGGAGGATTACAAAGTAAAGTATTCTTTCATTGAAAATCATGTCCTTGCTGTCATTAGGAGTTTGAAGAAGTTCAGACACTTAGTCTCGAACAATAAGATTCAACTGCTAGTGTCTCATGCTGGTGTTAAGGATTTTCTCCTAAACAAGGACTTGAATGAGAATAGAGCAAGTTGGATCACTCGTGTGAGGGAGTATGATATTGACATCAAATTGACTAAGTTGGTTCATGGCAAAGGTTTGTGTGAGAAGCTCACTTCTAAAGAAACATGAGGGTGAGTCAAAAGGATAAGAAGAAGTTTCCCTACTACTACAAAATGAGTAAGAACAACCACTTGCCTTGAAGCACTCATTCCATTTGAACTCAATACTTGGTGCATTATCTGTAGACAAGTCTTGTGCCCTCCAGAAATGAGCAAAAAAAGAGAAGAAACTTTGGATTACAAGCCATTCCATATGTGCTTCATTGACGGTGTCTTATTCAAGAAAGAACTTGCCATAAATGGTGTTCTGTTGAGATGCATTGGAACAAATCAAGTTGAGAATATATTGTTGACCAAAATAATGCTTGAACACTTATTTATGGTCAACTACACACCATTTTAAAGAACCCTAACACAGTGATTCAAATGCTGAGAGGCAGTTTAGATAATTTAAGCACTTAGAGAGTTGAAAATCATTTCCATCAAATAACTTTGAATTGCTTCACCTTTACAAAAATATAAAGAAGAGGCATAAACTTCTAATCCTATACTTTGTAAGTGGTGGGCCGGTTTGGGCCTGGAAAGGATTTTTTGCCAAAAGAGGTATGGCGAGCCTAGGGAAGACTTTTCGCCAAAGGGGGAAACATTTAGCAAAATGCGGGCCCGGGGATGAAAAATGGAAAATGTAGAAGTTGCGGGACCGTGGGAGTTTTTGCATTTCTTGCTAACTTTTTGCAAATGCATACAATATGATGTGTTCCATGACAAAACATGGCCACGATTGGCCCATAGGATAAGGAAATTGAGACATACCTCTTGCTAATGGTGGTAAGGAGAAACCTGAGAAAAGGTGAACTGTGGGCAAATTGAGGGAGACTTTAGATCATAGCACTTTTGACAACATTTGAGAGATGGCACAAAAGGTGCAATTTCAATTTTGAAGATGCCATACACAGAGTTTTTGGGAAAGAGTTATTTGAGTTTTGGGGGGCTGCAGGCCTATGGCGGAGGAAATTTTATAATGTTTGTTGAGATTTTTGGAAATCCCGCAAATAGGGTAAATGTTAGTGTTTAGTTATTTCGGGCCTGTTAGGATCCATTTTGCAAAACTCCCCATTTCTTTCACCATTTTGCAGCAAAGACGGATTGGATTCAAATCCTTTCCAATGGGCTAACTTTCAATTCTAGTACTCGAAATTTGGTAAATTTGGTACCATTGGAAAGGTTTCAACTTATCCTCTACATCATGGAATCCTGGAACTTTTAATTTTGCTAAGGTTAGGTGGGTGAGGAAATAGGAAAACCTATTTCATGCCATTAATGTATGATCTAATTACTTCAACTACCCAGATTTGATTTTAACAGACATGGAGAGCCAGACTTGACAGATTGTAGGCAGATTTGCACGGGCATTGATGGCTAGTGGTTAAGCTTCCAAATCAAATTTCATTTGGCGAAATCCTTTTCATCTCCTCTTTTCACTTCATCTATAAAGGTAAGATCTTTTCTCATTGTAAAGGGTTGGACTTTTGATTTTGGATTTTGCACCCTCCCTTCTTTGCTCTGGTCTTTAGACGAATTCATGGAATTTGAACCTTTCATTAAGACTGTAATGCAAGTTTTTTCCTGCTTGGCCATTGTAATGTTTTGTATCAATTTGTGAAGTAATAATACATGTATGTGGATGATTTCAACCATCTCTTGTGTTCATTAACTTTATTTTATCTTTCATTGAATTATTGGCTATCTTTGCATGGTGGTTGTATTACATTTTAATGGTATGTGTTTCAATAGAAAATCTAGTGTTCAACATTCCTTGCTTGGTGCATCACCTCTATTAGTTTAGGTTTAATTTCTTGCATTTTCTTAACCCTATCTCCTTGCAACTTAGAATAGATCAATTAGAGTAGATCCTCTGCACATTTTATGTGTTCACCTAAATAGAGGAATAGGACTCAAGCCTTGGTGCATTATCTCCAAAGAGGTTTGTGCCCTCCATTGGAATAGTCCCACAAAAAGGAGATACTTCAGATATACAATCATCCCATATGTGTTTTGACCCATGGTGTCTTGTTCAAGATAGATATCAATAGTGTTCTATTTTTGCATTGGGACAAATATTGGAGATGAGTTGCATGAGTTCCATGATGGAGAATCAGGAGGCCACTTTTCTCCATGAGTAACAACTCTCAAAATCATAAAAGTTGGTTACTATTGGCCTACGGTGTTTAGGGATTGCTACTCATGGATCAAGAAATGCAAGAAGTGTGCATTCTTCACAGGGAAGGAAAATTTAGCAACCCTTCCCCTTCATCCAATTTTAGTGGATCAGCCATTCATGCAATGGGGACTAGACTTCATCGGAGTAATCAACCCAAATTCAAGTCAGGGCCACAAGTGGATACTAATAGCAATAGACTATTTCACCAAGTGGACTGAAGTGGTGGCACTTAAGGAGGAAAATGAATCCAACATCTTGGATTTCTATGAAGGGATAGCCACAAGGTTTGGAATCCCTGCCACTATCATATCAGATAATGCATTGGCATTCCTTGGTATAAGGATCACTGAATGGGCTGTCAAGAATGGTGTATACCTCAGCACTTCATCAAACTATTACCCTCAAGGTAATGGCCAAGCAGAGTCCACAAACAAGAACCTACTAAGAATTATCAGAAGGACTCTTGATGAAAATCAGAGAACTTGGCACACAAAGCTCAAATCAGCTCTATGGGATGATAGGATCACATCCAAAAGGTCTATAGGCAGCTCCCCATACAAGCTTGTATATGGAAAAGAGGCAATATTGCCCATATCATTGGATTTTCCCACTTTGGAGCTCATGAAACAGTTGGAACTAGCCGAGTTTGAACCTATGGAAATCAGGTATGTAGAGCTAATGGGAGTAGAAGAGGCAAGAGAACATGCAATGTAGATCATGGAGAAAGATCAAGCATTGATCAAGAAGATATTTGATAAGAAAGCAAGAACAATGACCTTTTAAGAGGGGGACTTAGTTCTAAAGTGGGATGTAGATTGGGAAAAACTAGGAAGGCATTCCAAGTTTAATGCCATTTGGAGTGGCCCCTACATGGTCACAAGATGTAAAAGTAGCAATGCCTTCTAGCTGGCTAAGTTGGATGGTGAAGAATTGTAGATTCCAGTCAATGGGATCTACCTCAAACACTACTACTAAAAGGAAAACCCTTATAAATATTAGCCTAGGTTTTCAATTTCTCCAAGTGCGTATGCACATTGTCTTGTTATAGTTTAGGTTTCAGTTTCCCTAAGTGTTGGTGCACAGGCTCTATTACTTCTGGTGTATACTTGTATATAGTTCATCTGCACTCCATGGAAAAGACTTGTGGCCACAAGAAATTAAATAGGGAGAGTATCCATATTGGAGTAGGTCTGGATGTTTTCATTGCACTTTAACAGATAGGTTGTGGAAAATCAAATGAGAGGAGAAGTTTCTAGGTTTCGACGACTCTCTACTCTCAGAAAATCTTGAATCCAAGATTTTCTTGCAAAGAAAAGAGTGCATGCTTCAGAGGAAGGAAGTTCCAGACCAGTTTTGAAATTACCCAGATAAACTCCATGCCCAATGGATACTTCCAAGGCTACTGATCTCTTCATCTAGCAGGCAGATGTCCTAGTGAGTCGCCAAATTGTTATCTCAATTTTTCCCTTGAAAAAATTGATCAAACACGACCCTGCACAGGAAGAAAACCTAAGGGTTAGTTCTGTCTTACAAGCCCACATTTCAAATCCAACATTCAAGTTGTAGGTAGGACTCTACAATGGAGGAGCAGGGCTTGGCGAAGGATCAAACAACGTCAAAGGAGGCCAACGGAGAGGCTCAAAGGTTCTTAGGAAAGAAAATGGGGAAAGGCTCAAAGTCTTTGGGCTTCACAAATGATTCAGAGCGGGCCCAAATTGGCTAAGTATGGAAGAGACAGCAGAAGATGCCACGTGTCTCAACGGTGCACCTTCAAGGGTCAAAGCCAAGGGAGGTTCCCCAAATAAGCGCAAAGCTTCCATGTGTCCCAGGCCCGAAAAGGGACAGAGTCGGCCATTAAAAATTCCAAATGAGTGGAAAGAACCACATGTCAACTTAGTGCAATTTCAAAAGTAAGAGCCCAAGGTAAAGACTCAAACTAGCGCCGGCCCTCCACGTGGTTAGGGTCCAACAGAATTCAAATGATAGTAGGCCCAAATCGGTTAAGTATAAGAGTGTCAACAGAAGGCACCAAGTGTCTCAACAGTGCACCTTCAAAGGTGCAACCCAAAGCAGAGACTCAAATGACGTAAGGCTTCCATGTGTCTAGGGTTCAAGAAAGGCATCGGCCCGAATTGGCTAAGTATCGTAGACTCATGGAAGGAGCCACGTGTCAACTCAACGGCACATCTTCAAAGGTAAATCTAAAAGTGGGTCTCCAAACTAGCGCTAGCCTTCCACATGTCCCAGGTCTGAAAAGGGATCATAATTGACAGTTGAAAAATCAAGATGGAAGCAGATTCAATGGATGGTTCCAAGTTTCTCAATGACACAAATTCAAACGGGGTGCCCTAAGGGACAATATCCTAAGTGAGCGTGGAGCTTCCACGTGTCCAAAAATAAAAAAGGGGTACAGAATTCGACCGCTAAAATCAAATAAGTATGGAAGGGATGGTAGAGGCCTCCATGTGTCATCTCCACTCAACTTCAAAAGTTAGAATCTGAAGGAAGTAGGTCCCAAATGCGTGCCAGCCTTCCACGTGTCCCAGGTCAGATGTATGTCCCCACCAAACAAAATGGACTTAGCCAAAATAGAAAGAAACATAGAAAAGTTGCAAAGGAGCCACATGTCTCTTCAGTACAACTTCAAAATAAAATCCTAAAGCCTCCATGGTCCCCAAATGCGCACCAGCTCTACACGTGGCCATGTTTCAAGTCAACAGTGAGGAAGGTGGGTCACCGGAGGATGTTTTTTCAAATTTTTGGCCTGAAGAGGTGTAAAGTATAAAAATTGAGCCACACCTCCACCGACGCCTAGAGGAGCCACGTGTCAGACCTAAATTACATGAGGGGATGTGGGCCTTGGAAGGATTTTTTACCAAATGCAAGTTGGCGGGCCTGGGGAGGACTTTTGCACCCAAATAGAAAATGCAGACCAGTGGGCCTGAAGATGGTTTTTTGGAAGAAGTGAATTGCAGGGCTGCGGGGCATTATTTTGCATTTTTGTATTTTTGTGCAAAATGTGCAAAGTGAATTTCGGGTCCGCAGACCCATTCTGCTAAATTATTTTTCTTTATTTTTGTATGGATCCAACTAAAACATTCAAATGGACATATCTTTGGATCCAGTGCTAGAAATTCAACAAAATTAGCACCATTAGAAAGGTCTCGACCTCATCTATGCCATGGAAACCTAAAATTTTAAGCTCAATGAGGTTAGCAGGGTGAGAAAATGTGAAAATATCTTCATGCCATTAATATGTGATCCAATTGCTCGAGCAACTAGATCAAATATGATCCGATCCTCCGTTCTTCCTTCTCTGACATGCCAAATAGACATAGAGTGGTGGACTAGACAAATTGTGGGTGGATTTGGAAGGGCATTGATGGCCGGTATCTGAAATCCAAATCAGGTTTCCCTCCTATTTTCTTCTTCTCTCTTCACTGCATTTATAAAGGCATGAGCTTGGCTCATTGTAAATGGTTAGACATTTTTGATTTGCACCCTCCCTTCTTCCCTTTTCTACAATTTAATTTGTGTAGTTTTCCAAACATCCCATTCAAGTTGTAATACAAATTTTTGCCTCTTGGATACTGTAATGTATTGTATAAACTCTAGAACAATAATATATGTATTTGGATGATCCTCAACCCTCTCATGTGTTCATTTTGTCTTTTGATCTCTCATTGTAGTTTTGTCTTGTGTGCATGGTGGTTGTATTGCATTTCTATGGTCTATGTTAACTTGCAAAGTGTGTGTTTAACATTCCTTTGGTGCATCACCTTGTTATCTTAGGTTTATTTTCTTGTATCTTCTCAACCTTGTCTCCTTGGCAAGATAGAGTAGGTTTTAGAGTAGATCCTTCACAATTTATTTGTGTGCACCTGAATAGAGGAATAGGAACTGGCAGTAATCCGGAAAGCTCTCTCAACTCTCAAGGTACCAAAATTTGAGAGATGCTCCATGTTGTTTAATCACACTAAGATTCCCAACTTATCTAGTTTTAGGAACTCATGGGTGCTTTGATTCTGCACTAACAGGGTTACAGTTGGTGACCTCTCTACACTTCTCCATCCAGTGGCATATGATCTCCCAAAAACCAACGCAGTACAGAGATATCTTTAATAAATTATAGCAGAAGTGGTTAGAGTTGGAGGACACCAAGCATTTCCTCCCTACACTTCTTCAACCAGGGTGGTGTGAGATCTCCTGAAAAACTCGCGATATTATAAGGTATCCTTCTACACCCTTTTTTCTTGACATGGATCAGGTGCATATGTTCCATTTTTCCATTTACATTTTTTATTCTAGTGTACTTTACATTTGTGTACTTGACACAACACTTTTACATACGTACATATTTAACTACTTGATCATTTTCTGCTTGTAAGTCCTTCATATGAGAAATAAATTGTAAAATTGGGGACAACAACAATAAACAACGACAATGACAACACACCACTACAGACACTTTCCTTTACACTGCAGCAACCACACAAGTGTTCTGTCCTAGGTTGACTCTCTTCACCTTTTCACATTTTTCATCTTTAGAATCCAAACTTCTCTACATTTTATCTTTTTTCATTCCACGCTTTTCATCCAGTCAACGCATTTTTCTTCTACACTTTACACGGACATAAGGTAACTTTTGGCTATCTACTTTACTGTTACCGCTTTGTTTGCTCGTCAACATAAAGTGCAGGAAAATGTAGACACAAATATTAGCACATTAGACAATATTTATCCCACTCTTATACTACTATTTATAAGGTGTCTCAACTATACAAAGTACCAATTAATCCGCCCTTTTTTCCATCTTGGCTTTTATGTTTTACTTCGTCTTTCCTAGCATATTTCTAGATACTTATGGCACCCATTTCACAACTTCCCTTGGATTCTAGCCCCAATTCCAAGGTGCCCTGACCCATTACTGCAAGACCCCACAATACCCTAGTCCCACCTTGGATGCCCTTGTCTATGTTTAACCTCTTCTCAGCTCTGTTTTGGGCCACTTCTAACTGTTTGTCTCCTGGTTGGCCTTTACTCAGTTAGCATTGGGATTAATTACAAAATTAGATCATTGAGAGCCCTATAAATATAAATCTTATAAGACCATAATGAGGGTCCTTGGTCATGACATCCTAAGCACTACTATCATTCCATCTAGGGCTGCATTCATCAAAGGCTTACACCATGTTGCATCCACATAACTAGTTCCATGACAAGGCACAAGCTAGGTTCAGTCTACATCACACATATTCTTAGCAGAGGGATTCTATACATCTATTCCATTCGACCATTCTATTACATTATATAGCTACATAGTTACTATTCACTATTTTCACAAAGTGAAACTAGCATAAAAGCACCTAGGGCATGATTACACACACGAGCACATAGAACTACATCGGTTCTTAGATGTAGTGTATCACTCAGTTAGTAAGTCCACCATTGTGGCTGTTGAGGATAGTTCGACCCCTTCATATGCATCTTTCTTTTTTAGGGTTTGATGTTTGTCTTGGGTTTTTACAAGTCTCATCTTCATTTTGGATTTCTAGCAACATATCGCACAGTCCAGTGAAGCTAGTGCGACAAGAAACGAAGGCACAACTGATCATCTCAGCGACACCTTTGATGGAGGTTTACAAATCTTTTTCATAGACTAGGATGCACTGGAAATCTTAGACTAGGAGCATCCATGGGCACTCCTGTTCCTCTCCAGGCACCCCAGTCCACCCAGATTGCTCCATATATGTGCACTTTCTCAGAGACTTTGGCAGTAGGTTCGTTTCAAGCCCTCTTGTTTCTTGCAGTTTATCTCTGCAACACATTCTAGCAAGTTCATTGAATCAACTAATCTCTTTCTAACCCTACTTGTTACATTAGGGTTTCACATTTTTACTGTACTTAGTTTCTTGGGTCACTTTCCTTATTTTTGGCATTCAGCTCTTATTTACTGTTATAATTCTTTATATTAGATTAACTATAGAAGTAGAATATTCCACATTTTAGTTAATCATCTTCTTCAATTTTTGAGGGGGCTCACACTTCATAGGTGTAATAAAGTGAGGAGTGATCGTACACTGAGTACGAACCCTTACAATGAAATCCACAACAATAGTGCTAACCATGTTTAGAAAGATACTTAGTCGGATTTCCAAAAGTAAGGATAAGAATATTTACCCATGACTTGATAAGTCTACAAGTCTATACTCAAAAAAGAAGGATGATGAATTGTCAAGTAATCCCTAAGATCATTAAGCAATATATATAAGTTTTTATAAATTTCCTCATATCTACGCAATTGTCAATGTAGTCATAGTAACACCTGAATAAGGGAATGCAAGTGTAGAATTGATTTTTTTCATCAGCCCCAATTTGATAGGAAATTAATAATTTAACATGCACTATCATACAGTGTAAATGATGAGGTAGAATAGATTTAGTTGATTCATTGATGATCCTGAAGGTATATACAACCCTGCCAAAGCACAATTGGAATGATCCAAAGTGTAGGATGTCATCGAAGTGAAGGCCTCAAAAAGGATGTATAACCTGTTTGAATACTGCTAGATTGGGGGTGCCTATATGTCCATTTAGGTTAAGGGAAATGCATGGGGTACCGTTGTAGACCTATTGAGGGTTATAATGTTTACTACTTAGGATGTTATAACAAATACATTTTTTTAAAATCTCACGATTAATGTTCACTGGCCTTCAAACTTCGAAAAAAATTAATCGGTAGTATGTCCACACCAAGTTCATAGAGTGTTGCCTCATGAAAACCATGTAATGTAAGAAATGATTCATGGTAAGTTTATACCCCAAAAACACATCAAATCCCAAAAAGCCATACATAACTGAAAATAAGGGGGTAAGTCGTGTAACCTCAGTTGTCACGATAATGAACTTACGACCAAGCGTTTTGCACTACATCTTAGGAAGGGAATGCAGTTTGATCATGTGCGTGTGTGCAGAATTGTAAGCCCTAGGTGGCTCTAAATGTGTGTAAAATCACATCTTGATAGAGATGAAAGTAGTTAGAATTTTAGAAATGTAAATAAGTAAAAAATGTGCATGAAAGAATAAAATTCACCTTACTATGAGTGTATGCAGAAGTATGCAGATCCCTTTCCCTTGTGTACAAGAGTGTTAGAACAAATGCTTGAGTAGTTACCTAAGAAAACAATAATAGACCCTTTCTATGATACAACATAGTGACAGTTACAATCCTTAGTAACTTTGGTTTGAACTTATTATGAATCACATAACTCTGTATTTATATGTTATTCCTTAGCTTAAGGGATTTCATAATTAATCTTGAAAATACCGACTAGAATTTAATAATAGATAAGATGCTAAGAACAGCTAGAAAGGACATCAAAGAGATGTGAACATTAGTACAATGAGGTCAGAGGCATGTTAAATGGGATGGGGGTGCCTAACTGCATGGTGTCCTGACTGGGAACTAGTGTCCAGAGCAAGAAATGCCGATGTATGAAAAGACAGAAATTGGGCTAGAAAGAGTGTAAGATCAATAGAGGCAAATAGAAAGCATAAGAAAATATGGCCATAAGAGTGAGATCAATTAGTACTTTTCTTACATTATGAGAATCATATAAATCCCCAGTAACTATTGTTTGATCAAGACTAGCTAGATCACCCAAAGCGCGTGATTTAGTGCCTACAAGAACTACATTGGATCTGAGATGTAGTGTAGTGTTGTTGGTCAGTAAGTTAACTTTTTTAATCGCATGAGGAAAACAAGTCTGACCCCCTCATTTTGCATCTTTCTTTTTAGGATTTGATGTGGTTTGAGGGTTTTGCAAGATATTATTATTTCTTACAGATTTATAGGTCATCTCGGTGAATTTAATGTGCATAACATACAATGCGATCATTCGGTGAAAGCATGTAGTAAAAACATAGCAAGAATTACTATAGACCCATCAAGATAAGAGCTTATGAGAAACAACTTCTTCAATGCATGAACAATCTCAAATCAAATGCTAAGCTATTTCTTACTCTCTAGATTGCTAATCTAACAAATGAACCTATTTAGATCACTTTAGCAATCAAAAGGGGAGTGGTTTCCTCAAGATTTGAAGATGGAATCTCACCAAAACATGGCTACAAGGCCATTTTTGGATCTTCCCATGCTCTTCAATTTGAGAGAATGGATGCAAGATGGAGAAGCTATTTCCTTCAATGGAGAATGGCTCAAGATCAAAATGCCTATAGTTTATCCTAGGGAAAATAAGGTGTAAGAAGAAAGGAAAGGAGGGTTTATTATATAGCTTTCCTGAAGAGGCAAGGCTAGCAAATTGATGAATGTGGGATAAACCCCAAAGAGGAAATACAAAGGCCATGTATGTTTAATAAAGTATGTGCACTTTGTGGGAGTTGAAAGGGGGTTTAATTAATCAAAGGTGATTAATTAATAGAAGGGGTATGCTTTTAGAAGAAAGTTAGTATGATTTGGGAGATTTTAAAAGAGGAAATAGTTCAATAAATGACTATTTATTGATTTAGATTAGCAGTGATAATTAATTAAAAATAATTAATTGACCTAGGTAGAAGTGGACGTTAATTAACGAAAGGTCGTTAATCGGCATCCTGAATGATAGGAGGGCTAATTAATTAGTGAAATGTAATTAATTAACGATGATAGAGGGACAATGGTGGTTTATTGACGAAGTGTCATCAATTTATGGGAAAGAGGATAGTTAGTGCAATTTAGGTATTAAAATTTCTTGACCAAATTCTAGGTGTCTACATTTTCCCCTCTTTGGGGTGGCGTAAGTGACACCACTTCAAAGATAGTAGACAAGTACAAACAAGTGAATTTTGAAGGGATAGAAGAAAAATTAGTAGAGTGAAGGATTCCCCCTCGAGTGTCGATGGGGTGATGAAAGAGGTCAATCGATGATCGAAAAGATGAAGGAAATGGAGACCAAAGGAGATATACCAAAAATGAATGGGGGATAAAATACCAGTCCCATTGCCCCAATGAGAAGAATAGTGTTGATAGAAGAGAATGATAATGAAGAAAAATAAGAGTAGGGGATGGAAATAGCTTTCATCCAACTGATGTAAAAACCACTTTATGTCATCATATTGCATGTGATCTACATCATCATTAAAATATACTACAACAAAAGTGTAAAATGACATGAAAATCCATAATACAAACATTTGTTTATTACCAAAACACTAACTGAATGTAACATATAGAATGCAATGCAATATGAAGTAAACAAGCTAACCTAAGGGAAACAAGTACAAACACACATACTCAAACAAACAACATTCAAGACAGTTGCACAAATGTTTTTGTTATCAAGCTTTGATTCTGACCTGTGTGAATTAATGACAAGGTTAAGATGACACCCCAAGAAAGGATACATGCAGGTGAATAAGCGAAGGATAGAAGTCCAATGAAAAAGCAATCATTCCCTAGGAAACTACCCCAAGCAACATGTTCGTGCACAAAAATGAGAAAACAAGTTGATGAGATAGATCACAAATGAAAGTCAACCAAAGAAATATGTTTTTTAGGAAAATTTTTGATGTTCGAGTACAATGCATTTGACACAGATTTCAAATTGTGTGCATGTGAAAATTTACCAATTTTTTTGATTTTTTTTTTTTTTTTTAATCATTTTTTTAGGATTTTTGAATTCAAAGAAAGATTTTACACAATTTTTTTGGATTTTAAAATTTTTACCATTTTTTTTTTGAATGATTTTTGAATTTTTGATTTTTGATTTTTAGGATTTTTGATTTTTTAGAAGAATTATAATAGAAAAGATCACCTAGAAACAAGAAAATATGCCCCAGGGAGAAGAAAGGGGTGCTAGGTAGCAAAAAATAACCCAACATAGCGAAAACGGGTGAAAAAATGATTATTTAATAAAAATAATCATCACGATGAAAGGTGGTAGAAGAAAGTAGGAGGATCATAGTGGTCACATCACGTCCCACAACCATCACGATGAGTGAAAATTGCCACGGGGGGTCAAAACAACTTATATATACCAAGTCGTGGGGGTTAAATCATCACAACTCATTATTTAATACCAAACTCTATCAGTTTGTTGATTGATTTTTCTCTGACGTGTGGGAGAGATGGCTCGAGTTCAGGTCTAGATGATATGTGCAGACACCATTTGAGAGTACATGCGGGCTCCTGGTGATGGACCCTAGGTATGTGATGTGAAAACTTTGCATTTCAAGCTTATTTATTACATTTATTACTAGTTAGAAAATGGGGTGACAACATGCGTGGCCCTTGGGGTGCACATCATTGCATTGTCGAGGGGCACATGCGTGGATTTAGTTTTACATGCACTTGGGGGGCATGTTGTGTGGGTAGAAATATTGGGTACATGCATGCATGTGGTGAAATGGGGCACACATGTGCATTATAGGGTATTTATATTTAGGGTAGATACGTGGACAGGTATGCATGCGTGGTGTGGGGGCACATGTAAATAGGGGTGCACAAATGATGGGTGCACATGCATAGAAAAGGGGTGTGCATGTGTTAAAGGCACATATGCATGCACTAGGGGACACTAGGGTGTGCATAGTGCTTAAAAGCACGTGCTGGTGTGAAAAAGGTAGTTTTCTAGGTAACCTTAGAAGAATTTAGGAGAATTTTAGAAGAACATAGGGATGAATAGAAGAAAATTAGATGTTATGTGTTAGAAGAAATGATGTTAATGAGTGTTTTTCTTGATCTTGTAGATGGACCTACCTGTTTTGGAGACACGCGAGTGGCACATGAGGTTGCGCTCTTTTCAGGAGACCTTCACTTAGCATGAGTAGATCTACCTAGAGATGACCCTAGACATGACTAGATTTTCTTATGTGGAGAAGATGCCACAAATTACCTTGGATCATAGCCTTTTGATAACCTTAGCTGAGAGATGGCACAACAAGAGTCAGTGCTTTCACTTCATTACTGGCAAGATGACCATCACATTAGAGGACATGTGGCAGATTCTTAGAGTTCTGATCTAGGGCTGACTGATAGAGTATGATGGGGATGATGCCCACATTACATAGTGTCTTGTTGAGATGTTTGGCCTCCAGGACATACCCCAGAAGGGTATGGTAGTTTAGTTATATAGGTGCTTTCAGGATCTTTGGCTATCTCGTGTAGCTATATATTTGATGGCTCTTGTCAGTGAAATTCTACTGCCTGACAAGACGGGTACCTCCTTTCCATTGGGCCTGATTGGAGTGATTCATGGATTGATCAATGGAGAGAGATACTATTGGGGATAGTGTCTACTAGCACACTTATATTGGGATCTTCATCTTATTACTTACCATGGTTAGAAGACCATGGGGCCAACTACTCTTTTACAGATATGGGCATGGGACCATATTGCCATTGGTCACCCTATAGGAGTTCTTCGAGTTTGGGCTCCAGATGAGCCCTCAATGATGGGATGGGCACTAATTGGTGATGAAATTCAGGGTCACATCGAAGATACAGATTACTATTGATCATGTGTACTTTGATGAGTTGCAGTTGCGCATGGTTACATGGCACCCTTATAGAGCTTATCAGTGGCCTGAGGATGTTGTAAAGTTGAGTTAGCAGCAGTAGTTGAGCACTTTCTTTATCAGTAGTCAAGATTATATCACAGAGTGGTATAGGGTGATCACGTTCAGTGAAAGTTTGGTCAGTGCAGGGTATCCCTGGTGATGAGATGTGGTACGGTCACCGCTCTAGGGAGACATTTGACATTGGCCCTCTTATTAGACCACGTTGAGCTATAGATAGTTTTGAGTAGATGGTGCCCTAGCCATGGGTACCCTTACGACACATTGTTGATCTAGGGGAGACAACAGACTATCATGCATGGTACATCATAGTGCTCCCAGGGAGGTTGATGATTCCATAGGATGCATTGATGCAGGGGTTGTGGAAGCTATAGAGGGGTTATAGGGTAGAGCTCATAGAGCTAGAGCTCAGTAGTTAGTGTAACAGGGTGTCCAGGACCAGGGATAGGGACAGGAGGGAAGTAGCAGGGTGCACAGGGTCAGATGCCTACATAGGGATAGATCCTAGTTCAGTAGGTTCCCATATAGATATACCATTACAACAGTTGGCCTACAGGGCCCAGTACAGTAGGATGGATCCTCATGCAATAGATGCCACAGATTCATATGTATACCACAGGTGCCTTTTTCACCACCACATGGCTAGTCCACCACACAGTCCACCTCAGGGATGGGATGGAGGATGGAGGAGGTGGAGATGGATGGAGGTGGATGGAGGAGTGGAGATGGGTGGATGGATGGGGGATGGGGCCCACCATGGATGGGGGACAGCCCATCAGGTGGGGGATGGAGAGAGGTTTATAGAGTACCATCATCTCCTAGAAGATCATTAGGAGTTTAGGGATTCAGTTGTCTTGAGGTAGTAGGTACACAATAGGTGACATACTCAAGAGAGATCAGCTTATAGATTGAGAGAGATTAGCTAGTGGCAGAGTGGGTTTAGTGGATCACAGAGTGGACTCAGGCTCAGGAGATGTGGTGAGAGTTACAACAGAGCTTACTTGTGCTCAGACAGGTAGGATGTTATCAGGGTACACCAGATGTGTTCATTGATCAGAGGGCCATAATTAGTAGTGAGGAATCATACTACAGGTGTTGTATCATGTAAACTGTCCCAGAGGGATCAGAGGGCATTCCATTTAGTCAGTTGGCTATTAGTCAGTCTAGCATCAAGATTACATAGTTCATCTCGATCAGTTAGATCAGTACAGGGTCCCATAGAGTTCCTCATAGGGGGCACCCCATAGGTCCATCAACAGTTGATGCCACCACCTAGGCCAGACCCTGGTAGTCCACATATAGGAGAGAGTCATATTGACTCCTTTTATTTATGACGTATTTACATATATATGTATTTTTGATGTACGCCTCGATATAAAGGCACATTTTTGACATGATGTATATGTATTGTTTTTGGCTATGCCTCGATATGAAGGCACATTTTTTATCCATGCCCATGATGGCATACATTGTATCTGATGATTATGTACAGAGACACATTGTATATGGACATTGACATTTTTGACATATTTACATGTATATGATGATGGAATTTATTATGATGGATGATTGTATCACATGTGTTTGATTTATGAGATAACATTAGATGATATCACATTTTTTTTTATGAGATACTTATGATTGTCCACATTTTTAATTTTTGATATTGGTTTGGGGGGACAGGAGGCGGTCCCTATTGCCCCATTGGTGATATGGTAGGATGATAGTAGCTTAGCATACATGTTGGATGTTTATTTTCATGATGATGTAGCTTAGTTGTTATTGATGTTATATATGATGTATGTGATGTTAGATGTGATGATATAGATGATGATGTGATAACAAACAATGTACAAGTAACAAACAAGCACAAGAAAAAGTTAACAAATCTACCAAATTTACACACTAAACAATTTGACAACACAACTATGTACAAATATATACAAGCATGCAAAACACACTGAATATAAACAAGAATGAATCTAATCAAGAAAATAATAGATCAATCATAAGAAGTATGTTAAGCAACACACTATACAAAATGTACAAGAAAGCAAGTAAAGCTATACAAAAATGTACAAACAAACAAGCAAAGCAAGAAACAAACAAACAAACAAGTAAGAAAAGTACTACTATGTTTTTGTGAGACAGTTTTCGATACTTTTTATGCTATTTTTGGGAGTTTTTGGGAACAATATTCTATTATTATTTTTATTTTCTACGAGATGGTTTTCTAATGTTTTGGGATTATTAAACCATATTTGAATGTTTTGTGATTTTCTGAACGTATTTGAATGTTTTTGGGATTGTTTTAAAAGTTTTCCGAAGTTATGTACAGAAAAATAGAGAAACGTGGATGCCCCCAGTGTTAGATGGGAATATACAAGGGCAGATGCCACATGTTATGTACAGGAAAGTGAAGATGTGAAGATTCCCCCAACATTAGATGGGAATGTACAAAGGAAATCTCTTCACATATTTACAAGAGGAGGATCAGTTGGATCAAGGATACAATCTCAAAAGGAATCTCAGATACAGGTGAAAAACTAATTCTAAAACAAAGCAAATGTACCCCCTAGATGTGAGATGCTTGTGAACAACAAATCCTCCCAAAGCACCGAAACCAATTTTCACTAAGGGGCCATGTCCAAAGTACCACAATTGCATCATTTTCACACTTGGACAACCTGTTTTCTCTTTACTTTTTCTTGATTTTTTTATTTTCATATTTTTATACTTTTTTGGTTGTTTTTTATTTTTGCGCCATGTTTAAGCATAGAACCACTTGAGGTGTATGGCATTCATAGGTTCACACAGCTCATCTCTGTTAGGATAGGCAAGTTTGTATGCTCCTGACCCATATTTTTCCACTATCACATAAGGTCCCAACCAATTAGGTTCAAACTTACCCTTCTTTTCTCTTTCTTTCACAGTGTTGAACTGGTTTTCCTTCAGCACCAAATCTCCTACCTCAAACTGATGAGGTATAATCCATTTTTTGTAGCTCTGGGACACTCAATTCTAATACACTTTTAAGTGATTGAGTGTGCAGAGGCATCTTTCATCTAGCAGTTCAAGCTCTGTCAATCTAGCCACACGGTAGTCTTCATCTTTGTCCAGATAGTCTCTGAGAGATATTCTTAGGGAGGGAAGCTCAATTTCCAGGGGGATGATGGACTCAGTGCCAAAAACTAAGGAGTAGGGTGTTACACCAGTAGGAGTGTGAATGGAAGTCCTATAAGCCCAGAGGGTGGGATGGATCTGTAAATGCCAATTGCGACCAGTCTTACTTACCATCGTTTTCCATAATTCGAACAAGGGTTTTGTTAGAGGCCTCTATTTTCCATTACCTTGAGGGTAATAGGGAGTAGACCACTTTAGGCATATTTGAAAGTGTTGGCATAGGGCCTTCACAGTCTTGTTCTTGAAGGACTTATTAGTGTCTGTTGCAATGGCAGAAAGGATGCCATAATGGCGAATGATATGATTCATGATGAATTTTGAGATCTTTTCCCCAGTAACATACGTGAGAGGAACAACTTCCACCCATTTGGTGAAGTATTATGTGGTAGTTATGATATGGGTATGGCCATCTGAGGAGGTAGGGGTGAGATTCCCTATGAGATCTAGTCCCCACTTAGAGAATAGGCATGGTGTTGTGATCATTTACAAAGGTTGTGCCAGTGCATGAATAAGGTTCCCATACTTCTGCACAATGCACACTTCCTGACATACTTGAAGCAATTAGTTTCCATGGTAGGCCAATAGTAGCCTACTCTCAATAATTTCTTCACCAAGACCATTCCATTGGTGTGGGCTCCACAAACTCCTTCATGTACTTCCTTGATCTTTTGGACTGACTCTGCTACATCTAGACAACGTAACAAATTCCCATCATAGCCATGACGATAGAGGGTGCCTCTGAGGAGGGTGTAACATGATATCTTTTGGATAAGGTTCCTCTTTTCAGAGTGGGTTATATTTGGGGGAAATGTACCATCTTGTAGGTAGTTAAAGATAGGATCATACCAAGGGGATAAAGGACCAACAACTTCACATGCCAGACATGATTCTGGCATGTCATATGTAGGTTGTCACAAGTTTTCAACAAAGAATGGCATGTCATTATTTTCTGGTGGAATCTATAGCATGGAACCCACTGTCACCATAGCATCTGTAGACCAATTTTGTGCTCTTGGGATCTGTTCAAAAGTGATACACACAAAATACTCTTTGAGAGTCTCCACTAACTTCTTATATGGGATGAGCTTCTCATCCTTGACCTTATATTCATTGTTGACCTATTGACAACTGTTTGACCTTAAGTTGGTGGATGTTCCATTTGATATTCAAATACATGTGAGTCTCCAATGACCTTAAGTTGGTGGATGTTCCATTTGATAGCTAGCTTCATCCCATCAATGAGTGCTTCATATTCTGCTATGTTGTTTGTACATGGAAATCTGAGGCCAAAATCCTGAGGTATAAAGTCCCCTGAAGGAGTGACTAGCACTACTCCTGCTCCTGAACCATGGAAAGTGAATGATCCATCAAAGTGTACTTGCCACATGACATATTCTTTGATATACATTAATGATGCATCTGGAAGATCCAAACACACTGGCTCTATTCCAGGTAAAGGTGCCTCAGCTAGTTGGTCTACAAGCACTTGTCCCTTAACTGACTTCTGATGCACATATTCAATATCAAACTCACTGAGTAGGATGATCCAATTAGCCATCCTACCAGTAAGTGTTGGCTTTGACAAAAGGTATTTTAGAGGGTCAACTTTAGATATAAGATTGGTTTTATTGTTCAATAGGTAATGGAAAATCTTTTGAAAGGTAAAAATGAAATCCAAGTAAGCTTTTTCAATTTGAGGGTAGTTGAGCTCATAAGCGATCAGAGTATGGCTGAGATAATATACCACTTTCTCTTTCTGACTAAGATTGTATTGAGCGAGTAGGGTGCCAATAGAAAATTGGGTAGTGGATATGTATAGCAATAGTGGTTTTCTTGGGGTTGGTGGCATGAGGACTGGAGGATTGGCCAAATACTGTTTGAGCAAGGAAAAGGCTTGTTGTTGTTCAGGTCCCCAAAATAAGTCAACATCTTTTTTCAGCAGATGAGTGAAAGGATGGCATTTTTCTGTGAGTTACGATATAAAGCGGCGAATGGCTTGGATTTTTCCTTGTAAGTTGTGTAGCTGCTCAAGGTTTCTAGGAGGAGGAATTTCAGTAATTGTAGTTACCTTAGTAGGATCAACCTCAATCCCTCTTCTGGATACAATGAAACCCAATAGTTTACCTGATAATACCCCAAAGACACATTTCTTCAGATTCAACCTGACTTTGTACTCTCTGAGACGTTCAAATATGTGTCTCAAGACCTTAGGGTGTTCTTCTCTCATCCTTGATTTACCCAAGATATCATCCACATAATCCTCCATGATGTCATTAAGCATGTCATGGAATATCACTATCATTTCCCATTGATATGTTGTGCAACATTTTTAAGGCCGAAGGGCATCACCTGATAGTAGAAAGTCCCCCAAGGGGTTGTAAAGGAAGTCTTATTTTGGTACTCCTCCATAATCTTAATCTGATTATAGCCAAAAATCCATCCATGAGAGATAGCATTTCATAGCCAGTGGTTGAATCAACAATCATGTCGATGTTGGGAAGAGGGAAGTCATCTTTTGGACATGCCTTGTTGATGTCTCTAAAGTTGGTACAGATTCTGATTCCTATGGGATTTTTCTATACTAGGACTATATTGGATATCCATTCTGAATAATCAATTGGTCTGATAAATCCATCTCTTAAGAGTTTTTCAAGCTCTTCCTTGATTAGAAGGGCCACCCATGGATGCATATTTCTAAGATTTTGTTTGATGGGCTTTACGTCTATGTGCACAACAAGGTTATGCACTACTAAATATGGATCCAAGACTAGAATATCCACATAAGACCAAGAAAATATGTCTGAGAATTCTCTGAGAAGCATTACAAAAGTCTTCTACTCTTGTGTTGAAAGTGAAGCTCCCAACTTAACTATTTTAGGTTGTTCTTTTGTGCCAATGTTGACATCAATGGTTTCTTCTACTAACATCTTGGATGTATCCTCCATGCACGTAGGATCAGAAGGGAGGTTAAGATCTTCTTCCAAGGGCATCTCAATGATATTTTCACCCTTGGCATGGTCACTTTTTATGTCCATAGATTTTTTGATTTGTTTGTCAGCCAACACCTCAAAGAGGTTTTCACTGTGTGACTTCAACTTTTTTTTCAAAGGATTTTTGGAGGAACTTTTTCCCTCACTTTTTCTTAAATTTTGTTGACCACGTAACTCAGCCTCCTCCCCAAAGTACGCACAGGTATCAAGGTCAATGTAGAAGCCTTTTTTATGGTCCCCGATAGGAATGTTGTCACGAATACCCATGAATTATGTAATTTCCTCATCATTTTCAAAGAGGTCCATAGGCACGTGAAGTTTTTGGTCCCAATCAACGAGAGTAGGATAAACAAGGTCAACTTGGGGTTTAGCGGGGGTTATGGTAAAGACAATGGTGTCTATGAATAGGTTCATTGAGGCAAGATCCTCGTATTGGCTATGACAGGAATCTGTGTCACTATCTGAATGAGAAGAGCTATCCTCACATTTGGAAGAGGTAACATCTTTCTCTAGGGGTGATATCCATAAGGTCTAATGCCTACGTCATATCTTTCAGTTTTAAAGTGTGGGGTTGGAAATGGCTCTCTTATACCTTGTTCATTTTTACCACACCCGTGTCCTTTATAGCCCATGGAGTACATCATTCTATTGGATTTGGTGTACTCTGGAGTTTGGTAGCAGGAAGGCATAGTTTCTTTGGGGACCCAAATTGTGGGAGGGTCCAACAATTTTTCTTCTGCTAATAAGCCACCAGGTAGGAACTTCCCTATAGTTTTCTCATCTCTGGGTCATTTGTATCAGTAATTGGGATTTCCTCTTGTCTTGGGTGACAAGGATAGATTTGAAACCAAGAGGGCATGTTGGATATCATACTCTCCACATCCATATTCAAGAACCTTCATCTCCCATGAATCAAAGGGAGAAACAGATGTAGAAGCACCATGGCCACAAGAACTTAGTGTGTCTGAATCCACACATGAGGTGAGAGCTTCAGATTGAAGAGGTATAGCAATGTCGGCAGAGGGACATTCATAAGCACCCTTGCATGAAAAACTATTCAAAGCTCTGCAGTGAGAAAAGGGTTCTGGATCTCCTTGAATGGTGATGGTGTGTCCCTCATGATTCAGTTTAATGCACTGATGGAAGGTTGATGGTACAACCTGCATGGCATGAATCCATGGGTGGCCAAGAAGCATGTTATATGGAAGCTCCAAGTCTAGGACATGGAACTTGGTGTTATGACAGGTAGGTCCTACTTCCATTGGCAATGTTATGGTGCCAGCCGATTCATGCTCCACATTGTCATATGTTGTAATTGTGATGATGTGGGATTCTAGATCTGCTTTTGTTCATCCCAACTATTTGATTAGTCTTCAATGTACATATGTTCAACCCATACCTTTTGTCCATAAGCACTCTCTTTATCTTTCTTTGGGTGACAAATACTTTGATGTAAAGAGGCAAGTTATGTGTGTGATCTTTGTTTGAGATCTCATTATGACTAAAGGTGATGTGTTCACTTGGTGTGAGATTTTCCACCACATTTGAAGGTGGGAAGGATCTATATCCATTGACACTCCTGACCCCTGAAGTGTTTTGTAAAGGATGTCTTTATGCATATTTGATATCTTGAGGAGATCTAAGATTGAGATCTTAGCAGTAGTCTTCTCAAGTTGTTCTAAAAGATCATACTGACTATCCTGAGGGGTAGACAGAGGAGGTTCTGGAATCGTGAGATGAGCATGCCATGTTACCACAACACAATCTCTGCTCTTGATTCTAATAGTATTCACATGCTCATTAGAAGAATGAACACAACCAATAAGTGAGTCAAATGGATTTGTCATCTTGGGTGTAAACATAATTAGCAGTTTTATAGCTCTTGGAATTATTACCCTTAACCAGTTTCTTCTCCACCTATTTATCATGCTTATGGAAAGGTTCCTTGAATATTCCCATTTTCTTGATTAGGTGTTTGATGGGGCTTAGTTTAATCAACCTTGATTTCTCCATTGTCAATGAGGTCTTGGACAAAGTGTCTCAGTTTTAGGCACTTGTCTATCTTGTGGCCTTTGACACGATGGTACTCACAATATTCATGTTCTTTGTACCATGATGGTTTAGGTGTGTCATCACTAAAGGGTACCATAGTGGGGTACTAGACCATGTTCACTGTGTCCAACTATTTCACAATCATGGACAAGGAGTCCATGAGAGGAGTGAACACTCGACATTTGACTGGGGGTTGAATAGGCCCTTTAGTAAGTTTGAAAGGAGGACCAATTTGAACCGCTTGTATATGCTTAGAGTCTGTGATACCATCTCCTATGAAATTTTTGTTTTTGTTAAATAACTTTGGTTTGTCTATAGGTTTGGATGTTTGATTGTCTTTTGAAAAGGGTTTCAGTGTCCCTTTAGCTATCAAATCCTTTTCGATTTGGCTTCCTTTTTCTATAACTTCCTTCAAAGTTATTGACACAATGCATTTGTAAATGGAAAGAAATGTCTATATTTAATTGGGTATGAAAATGCTAACCAATTTATTTTTAGGATTGAACAAGGGAAGTGGCTAGCTAACCCCCGCCATCATTGTAAGAAACTAGCAAAGGTCTCATTAGGTCTTTGTTTTGTGCTACATAAGTCTACCATGGTAACATCACTTTCTACATTGAATGAGAAATGTTGTACAAATATTTCCGCTAATTTAGGCCATGTAAAGATAGACCCTTTAGGTATGTGAAGAAACCATTCCAAAGCTTGACCCCCTAGGCTCCATGGGAATAAGCATATAAGGTAATTGTCACTATAAGCCACTTCTTGGCATGCCATGTAAAATTCCTTGACGTGATCTCATGGGTCACCTTTCCCTTTATACTTGTCAAATTTTGGGCAATCAAAAAAACTTAGGGAATGGTGTATGTAGCATAGCTTTGTCAAAGGGGTAAGGACATAGCTCTTCGTATTGGTACTTTTTACTATGTTCGACATTATTTTCCTAAAGGGTCGTGAGTATACTTTTCATGGATTGTAACTCTTGTGTGAGGAGTTGATCTTTGGTAGGGGAAGCTGGCATGTATACCCTACTATATTTTGATGTTTCATCCCCTTGATTTTTAGTGTGAAGTTCACTATTCTTGGCCTTAGGTTTCTCTTGATGTGCATTTTTTTGTTCATTTCCTTTTGCACATGGGAAGCCAAATAAGCTAATTTTCTACTAAGGATTTGTATTTTTTGTTGCATAGTGACTTCATCATTTTGAGGTCCTTCTTGGTTATCATGTGGAGGAGGTTGTTCTGTGTGCTCATGCTCCACTCTAACTTTGTGGGGTATTTTGATAAGTGGTAATTTATAACCACCTGTGTTTTCATTTTGAGGGTTTGAAGTAGAAGCTTCTCCCTATCCTAAAATGTCATCCATGTTAATAAGGGGACGGTGTGCCTCTTCTTCCTCATGGGCATTGTTGGTAGGCAGAACAAATTCATTTTCATTTTTCATTGTTGGCACCTAATTCTACAATTCATGCAAGTATTATATCTTTGTTGAGAAAAAATAATTCATCCAATTGAGCGGGGTCAAACTCAAACTCCACCCATGGTGATTCTACTTCATCACCACTATGATCAATCATGTCCTTTGTTTCCTTTTCCACGGAGAAGAGGGGTCCTAAATCATGACCAATGAAAGGATTTGATCCTTGCTTGTTAGATGTTTCCCATTCTAGTTTTTTAGATGCCATCCTTGTTAAAGGGGGCATAACAAGGAGTGTTTTACAAAGGTTTTTTGTCAAATGTGATCAAGGGTATAACAAACCTAAGTGAAAACCTAGAATGCAAAAATCGTAAAGGCCACAAAAGAATGTCAACAATGGTTAAAGAATAACGAATGGTAAAGAATCAAGGGATCAAATAGGATTTTCCTAGAAATATAAGTCAATATGATGAAAAATCACAAGGAACAATCACACAAGTTTGGTAAACCAATCCAATCAACAAGGAACTACTCCCTATGTAAATGTTTTTCAATGGTAGTTTGACGTAAGATGATCAACACAATGTCAACACTTAAGTCAAGTTTAAGATAAAAAAGGCATAAGTATTAACAAGGGGTTGATGTGACTTCCAATCAAAGTATACTATAACTCGTTTAGATACAAACAAGGCCTAAATCCCAAAAAGTGGAAGTTACAAGTGCAGCAATGCAACAATACCACTTGGATACATTAACCAAGATTTTTGGAAAAACAAGATATTAGTATCGAAATAGTATTGATACGATGCTAACAAAGTAACAACAACACCTTTCAAGGTTTGAGGTAATGTTTGAAAAGAAACAAGGCCAAAGTATACCAAGGAATTGTTAAGATGCGAGCAGCGTAATGGTACAATCTAGACACTTAGATCAAGTTTACGAGAAACAAGACGTAAGTATCAAAATTGTATCAAGGTGATGCGAGCAATGTAACACTTCAAAGGAAGGTCAATGATGAATCAAGCCTAGCTACGATGAATATCTTGACATGGGTATCAAGATCAAATGGCTATCAAGATGAGAAGATGTACCAACACACTTTCAACGTTTACCATCCAGTCTCAAGCAAGGATGAATGTAAACGGGTGAAAATGTGGTGGACACAATCAATCAATAGCACATGTATGTTTCTCTTATTTTGATCCAAAATATCAACAAGAAAGCAAAGGAGTAGATCAAGTGGGGTTGAAAAATACTTGGCTTCACTTCGGAAAAGTTTCACCTCATCTTATGGTGAGTGAAAAACTAAGACAAAGTAATGCTTCACAAATTTCATGATGAATGACACTTGGCTCAAAATTTAATGGACTCTCCCCTTGTTTGAATAACAAGGTTTTGACTCCAAAAATTTCTTGCTTCGTGAAATCTATTTGAAACACGATTGGATTTGAGTCGGTCAAGTTGGCTCCAAGAAGAAATGGCTTCCTAATTGGTTCTCTCAACTAGGTGTCACAAATTACCTCTGCGAGCATGGTTTTCCAAGGAAGTCACACTGACTAAACCTTGGAGTATCCTGAATTTACTTTACCCCCTTTGATACAATGAGAAATAAATGTGTTCAGTTGTATTTTCACTGGGGTCACATGAAGATAATTTTGACTCTAAATCTCACAAGTGTATACTAGACAAGTAGGTAAGCGGAGCACTTCCCATTTTTTCCACAAGGTTCCATCTTGCGTGGACTACTTTGGGGTTCCTTGGAGCAACCCTTTTCTTATTTTAATGCTTATGACAAGGTAGCTTCTCCCAGTTCAAAGCAGAAGAGCCATAGCTCTAAACTGAACCTATAAATACAATATTTTGAATGCGGTGTTTTTTAATCTTTTATCTCAGTGTGGTTTTGTTGTAAGCCATTTGGAAACCTACATCAAACTGTATTAGTATTGTTCAGATCCTAAATATTTGCATTCCGAATTAGGTCCTTCACGTGAAAGATTAGTAGTTCTCACAAAATAGAAAATCATCATAAAAAAGGATTTAAGTCTTGTTTTTTATTCCCAAGATCACCTAAAAGATGCAAGGGAAAAGCATACGCAACACAGAAACCCAAATATAACAAAAAATGGAGAATAGTTATGAAATAAAAATGCAAAGTAATTCATTTTAATGAAATTTTTGTTCATTCCCTTAGGCACAAATCTTAATGAAGTGTTTGAAAGCCTAAAAAAGTCCTAGAGTTTTTTCTGATTCCCAAAATCACCTAGAAGGTATGAGTGAAGAGCATACACAACTCTATCCTAGCAAATGAAAATAAAACATTCATTAAACTCATTCAAATAGTTAGCTTCAAGAAACCTGCACAATGTTAGCAATAATGGAGATTAATATTTTACAACCTTGAAAAGTAGTGCCCAAAGTCAAATAGATCACACGTGCGCGGACCTAGTAACACTTGTGCGGGCTTAAGAACACATGTGCCCCCCCAACATCATATGCATAGACCTTACAACATAAATGTGGCTCTTCTATAACACACATACAGTGACACATACATGTGGCTAGAGAGACAAGTACGTTCCCCTAAGGGTGTATATGCGGGTCTGACAAGAAACTAGACTTCAGAGACTCAAGATGATGCATGCGCAGATAGAGCAGCACTTACATGGACCTACAAGCATATGTGTGGATCTGATAGAGAAACATAGAGGGTAAATAGAAATAGAGCACATGCACAAACATAGAGACGCCTACATGGCATAGAAGAAGTATGCACATACTTTATAATAGTAGCGCACCCTTAGCAATGTATACGTGGCCCTTAAGACGTATTTGTGAGTCAACCTCACACATGTGCATGTACCTAGAATGACGTCAAAAATATGGAAGACTAACACAAACAACTTCAAAAAGGTCATTTTTTTTCCTAATTTAGCTTAATATTAATGACAACCCATCATAACAAAACCTTGAAAAGAGACTCAACACTTGTAAAGTTGGAAAATTACTCTAAGGAATTCAAAATATTTCACATGTGCATAATAAGGGTTAGCAAAAACTTGAGATAAAATTAACAAAACTTAACATCAAATGTTAAGGGACTAAGGATCCATCCCAAATGTGAACATATATAAATTTTCCATACCAATAAACAAAGCTAACACCTAGTAGCTTTCTAAGCATGATCAAACCTACTATAGAACCATCAAGATAAGAGCTTATGAGAAACAACTTCTTCAATGCATGAACAATCTCAAATTAAATGCTAAGATATTTCTTACTCTCTAAATTTCAAATCTAACAAATCAACCTATTTAGATAACTTTAGCAATCAAAAGCAAGTGATTTCCTCAAGATTTGAAGATGGAATCTCACCAAAACATGGCTACAAGGCCATTTTTGGATCTTCCCATGCTCTTCAATTTGAGAGAATGGATGCAAGATGGAGAAGTTATTTCCTTCAATGGAGAATGGCTCAAGATAAAAATTTCTATAGTTTATCCAAGGGCAAATAAGGTGTAAGAATAAAGGTAAGGAGGAGGGTGGGTAAGTGCAGGAAGTTGAGGGACAAAAAGGGGTCATAAGTGGACGTCATATTGCAAAAAATGCTGAAATCTCAACTTGTAGGGCTTATTAGCAATATGCACACTCAAAATTAGAAAAAGTTATATAAATATGAACCGTAGCATCCAAAATCTAGTTTCTTAACTATTAATGTTTTTAAAAAATGGACAATTTTAGATATATTAAACACTCAAAATTCTATGAAGTGGTATTTTTAAAAAACCTATAAGACTGTAGTCCATTTTCCCGTGATTTGGATGACCAAAACTTGTTTTTATTTTTCCTTTGGTGAAAATTTAGATGCTTCTATCTATCTTGGGAAGGATTTTATTTTTTTATTTTTTAGAGCAATTTTTTTTTCAATGCTTTTTTCCATGAAAGTGGTATGAAAAAAATTAGAAAACGGAGCACTTTCCATTTTCTCGCCATAACTACATAAAAAAATATTGAAATCAAATACTTTTTTTAACGTGTATATAATTTGGTTACGTTTAGGATGGTATAGGTTTTATCACATTCTGAAAAGTGAAACAAAAGTTTCATTATTAAATGTAGACATGAACATTCAAGAGAAAAAGTGTTTTAAAGACCTAATGTTAGTAAAAAATTATAAAATGATATTTATCTTATTCTATTCACTTTAAAATCAATATTTCTATGAAGCTAACAGTCTCCCCTATGCAATGGTACCATTTTTGTGACATGTTTTCTATTTTTTGGCATGGTTCAAGTCTGCGGAAGACAAAATTTGAAGTTTTTGACCTTTCACACACCATAATGACCTCTCAAAGCTTTGGTTCAGGAAAAACAGAGGTTTATTTATCCTTAAGGTTTGGGTTTCATGATACAGTAAGAACCGTGATTGTGGTTGTAAATTGATCTATTTCAAAGAACCACAATTATGGTTATTAAAATCATATTTACGTTAATCCCAACATCCAATTCACCATGTGTTTTTATTCTCTAACCTGAGTGTATGAATTTCTGTGAAATTCTACCACCTTCAGCTCTTTTTTCTTATCATCGGAAGCTTTTTTTTTTTTACTATTTTTAAGGAGCCTTGCATCATTTGGAGTTTTCCTACATTGATTGAAACATCATAGGAGATAAGAAATGAAGTCAAAAAAGGAAACTAATAAGTAAAAAAAAAAAATCAGAGGAATTAGAGGTAACAAGATTGAAAGATGCGGAGCGAATGCGGAAACATCACGAATCAAAAAGAGGTTCATCTTCAACCCCTACTATTGTAAACAATGAGGAACCATGTAATGTTTTTACCATCAATGTTGAAGATGAATTAAATACTCATGATGAAGATGAATTAAATACTCGTGATGTAGTTGATGTTGAAATTGAAGGAGACAATGAAAATGTGAATCAGGAAATTCATTTTGAAACCGTAGACAACCAAAATTTGGCAAAAACACCTCCTAAGATTTTACAAAAGAGACCTAATTATTTTATTGAAATTGATGAGAAAATTTTGAAACCAATGTCTGATAAACTTTTTGAACGATAAATTAGAAGAAAATCCATTGAAATTTGGGATAATCATTTTGAAATTTTAAATATTCCCAAATATGTCAGTTGTTGGTTAGTTTGATGAAATTGAATAAAATGAGACCTACATTAAACACCTTTGTATTGATAACATCTAATATATGTGGTCAAACTATTATCCATACTTCACCCTCGTGCCAAATATTGGACCAGTCACGACCCCGCGTAGAAGGAACCTGAGAAAACTCATTCAAATCCTGCAAATTGGTCGCAAAAGGACTTGACTATGGAGTGGCGAAGGCCGAGAGGGATTAAAAAGATCTGTGCATAAAAAGGGAGAAGAAATGGCTTTGTCGAGTGAATCCAAGCCTTAAATCTATTTAAAAAATCTATAGGCGGGCTCAGAAATAGAATAGCAGGGTCAGGAAGGAGGAGTAGTGTTAAAAGAGCTAGGAGCAAGAAGGAAAAGAAAAGGGATAAGTGTAGAAGTGCAAGCAAAGACTCAAATGAGCGTGGTCTCACCATGTTGCCTAAGAACTGAAAAGGTGAGGAAGGCCGTTGAAGCGTCTCGAAGCCTTCTATGTCATGGACATATGAACTAATCATTTTAGCAGATTTTGAGGGAGAAAGTCTAAAAATTTCTTCCACTCCATTAGTGCAGGATCCGATGGCTTCCACTACCTGGATATTAAGATTTTGGCCTGGCATCTTCTCTCATACAACAAGCAGGCATGGGGAACTAGGCTCAATGGATCATGGGTAGGATTTGCAAGGGCATTGTTGGCTAGTAGCTGAGCTTTGAATCAAGTCTCCCACCTCTTTTCTCCTTGCCTCTTTGTTCCATCTATAAAAGAAGGAGCTGATCTCATCACTCCGGGTTGGACATTCTTTGTTTTGTAGGCTCCCTTATCATTCTAGCAAATGGATCTATGGGTTTCAGGCCTTATATCCAAATTGCATTACATTTCTACCTCTTGGCTACTTTGTAATGGACTGTATCAATCTACAGAGCAATAAAACACGTCTGTGATAAATTTTAGATCCTTTCTTGTCTCTTTTGCTTTCATCTAGTCTCTACGTTACATATCTGGCTATCTGTGCTTGTTTATTGTATGCATTTTGTTGGTTTGTGTCTATTAGCAAAATAAGTGTTCATCATTCCTTTGGTGCATCACCTGGTAGTTTAGTCATTTCTTATTTCTTATACTCCTTTTACCCCTGTCTCCTTGGCAAGTTTTAGACTAAGTATAGAGATAAATCCTCTGCAAGCTCCCACACATGCACCTGAATAGAGGAATAAGGAACCAACATTTTAATCTGGAGAGCTTTCCCACTTTTGCAAGGTCCCACACCTTGGGGAAAGTTCAATGTTATGCAATCACACCAGATGAGTCTGCCTTAGAAAAGCAGATTTTTAGAACTCATTTGGGGGTGCTGTGATTTCACACTAACAGTTCTGGCAAGCCTAGTGGGACCAAAGGTCTTCAATTTATTTCATCAAGTTGATGTGTTCTTGGTGGGATTCAACCTTTTGAGGCACATGCAAACACATCTGGTGACTCCATCTGGTCAAAAACCCATTCTCTGAGTTGCAGACCTTTTCCATCCATTTCCACTCATTTTCATCCATTTTCTTCTTCCATCTCTTTCATTTTCTCCCATTCCATGAGGTTGTGCAATCATGACTTCATTTCCTTCTTGGGACTCACACTTACAACAGCAGAGAAATCCACCTCCAATATGTTTTACAACTCCTTCAAATCAACATTTTGAGCAAAGGCAAAATCAATATGTCTACCCCTATGAGCAGTAATGCCAAAATCAGTTTGGCTATGGAGCTTTCCAAGAGCAGGGGTATGCAAACAATGAAGACAATCAAATATAAGATGCTAGTTTGGTGGAGAAGATCCAAAAAATGGATATTGGCATGGTTCAATCAAGGGGCATAGCACAAATGAAGGCATTTCAAATTGGTTTCAGGGCACCCTGTCCATGGGAAGGCCCTTTTCCAAGACATTACAGCCCTCAAGAGAAGCTAGACTTCATGGTTGAAATGCTTCCCCAACTTGCACAATGGACTGAGGAGATCAAGGCTTATGAGTTGGAGTCAAGACAACCTTTTCAATGGGTAAGTCCACCATCTCATAGATTTTCTTTTTCTCTTTATAAAGAAGCACCATCTCAACCCAAGCTTCCCAGTTGTTAGCCCAAGTGTTGATTCCATTTCTCCATTCCCTAGTCTTCCACCTCATTTCAGTTCCTCTTCCCCTTTCCCTTCCAAATAGTCATCCCCTCCAAACAAACCAGAAGTTCCACCTCCCTCCCCACCACAAATAATCACAAAGCTGGTTGAACCCCAACCTGCCACTCCTCTTGCTCTCCCAAGTCCATGTTGGGAAGAGACCCAAGAAACCAGTCAAGGAGAACAGAAAGAAGAGGAGCCCAATAGAAAAGAAATGACAGACAATCTAAAGAGTTGGGCTTCCAAATTTGGGTTTACAAAGATCCCCTTGATGGTCAAAACAATGGAGGAGGTTAGATTTGAAGAAACAGAAGTGGTTGAGGCAGGGTTTACAGCAGAACAAGAAAAAGAACAAGAGGAAAAGAATTAGTAGTTTGTTTATGGCACTTTACCTAAAGAAGATACTGATCTAACCCAATCTACACAACTAGTTGAAGAGGAGGGACAATCAGCTCCAAGTCCCATTGAAGAGGAGCAGATGGGAGAGATCAAATCAGAGTTGAATCCACTCAATGAAGAAAGCATCATTGAAGATTCCTTGCTTTCATTCGAAGGGCCTGTTTTGGTTAATGAACCCATGATGGAGGAGGACCATACAGTTTCAAAGGCTCCAAGTGAGGAGCAGGCTGCAGAGGAACCTTCAGTTCTTCCTCCCACTTCATCTCCTTCAATCTCTAATGTTGAGGAGGAGTTTGATCTTTCAAACTTCATGTTTGAGGATGAGGAGAACCATGGTGATCAAATTACAGATCAAGAGGACATCATGGAAGAGGTTGAACACTTGCAACAAAACAACAGTGAGGTAATGTATTTTTCTGATTTGGAGGACTGTTTTGATGGAGAAGAACCGGTTGAGTTTCTATTGTTTTCTCCTTCATCATCCACCTTCCAAGCACATGAGCCTATTGTCATGGAGGATAACTTTCAATTACAGTAGCCTGCATCTTATAACAGCTCTTTGGAATCAAGTTTGGGAGATTTAAACCTTCCATACTCTTCATAGGAGGAAGAAGAGAAAGGGCAGAAAATTTCCACCATTGCTTCCACACCATCCATCTATGAGGGTCAACAAGAAGGCTCCATTCTTGGAGTTGAAATTCAGAGCTATGGGCACATCCAAAGGATCAGACCTTGCCCAATCAGCTATTTGGCTTCATTAGAGCCAAGGGAGAAGCCAAAACTAGTCATGCCTACTTTAGGACATGAGGGTGAACATCAAAGTACCAAGGGTCATCATCAACACCTTCAGGAGTCCAATGCCAGTCAGCTTGAGGAGGTACTTCCCATTAATGTTGATACCTTGATGATTTGGGTGGAGGATAGGCTTAGAGTTAGTTTTTCACTCACACAGGCAGCTATATTCAGTATCAAATCATTTACATGGTTGCCTCTCTTGAGAAATGGAATCTACTTCTCCTTGCAAGTTGCAGGCTTTGTTTAGCATTCTTTCTCTCTAGTTAGTTTAGGATTATATTTCAATAAAAGTGCTTTTGCACACTCTACATGTTCCATTTGGAGCATGTATGATTTTCAGTTTGTACATAGTTTTTGGTGTTGTTGTATTGCTCTTGCACAGTGCATTTAGTTGGCTTTTGGTGAAGTTCAACTTCAAGTTTCAGAGTGTTTCCAAGAGGCTCGGAGGTCAGAATTTCAAATTTTAGATCAGAATCAGTTTATAAGGCTTGACTCTATGCCCAATGGATGCTTCAAGGCCATTGATCATTCATCTAACAGGCAGATAACCCCAATGAGTCACCAAATTGTTATCCATATTTTACCCTCGTGCCAAATATTGGATCAGTCATGACCCCGCATAAAAGGAACCTGAGAAAACTCATTCAAATCCTGTAAATTGGTCGCAGAAGGGCTCAACTATGGAGTGGTGAAGGCCGAGAGTGATTAAACGGCCCTGTGCATAAAAAGGAAGAATAAATAGCTCTTTCAAGAGAATCTGAGCCTTAAATCTATTTAAAAAATCTACATGTGGGCTCAGAAATAGACTAGTAGGGTCAGGAAGGAGGAGTAGTGTTAAAAGAGCAAGGAGCAATAAGGAAAAGAAAAGGGATAAGTGTAGAAGTGCAAGCGGAGACTCAAATGAGCGCGGGCTCACCATGTTGCCTAAGAACCGAAAAGGTGAGGAAGGCCGTTGAAGCGTCTCGAAGCCTTCTACGTCATGGACACATGAACTAATCATTTTAGTGGATTTTGAGGGAGAAAGTCTAAAAACGTCCTCCACTCCATTAATGTGGGATCCGATGGCTTCCACTACCTAGATATTAATATTTTGGCCTGCCATTTTCTCTCATACAACAAGTAGGTGTGGGGAACCAGGCTCGACGGATCGTGGGTAGGATTTCAGGGGCATTGTCAGCCAGTAGCTGAGCTTCGAATCAAGTCTCCCACCTCTTTTCTCCTTCCCTCTTTGTCCCATCTATAAAAGAAGGAGTTGGTCTCATCACTCTGGGTTGGACATTCTTTGTTTTGTAGGCTCCCTTCTCCTTCTAGCAAAGGGATCTATGTGGTGCAGGCCTTCTATCAAAATTACATTATGTTTCTACCTCTTGGCTACTTTGTAATGGACTGTATCAATCTACAGAGCAATAAAACACGTCTGTGATCAATTTTAGATCCTTTCTTGTCTCTTTTGCTTTCATCTAGTCTCCCATTACATATCTGGCTATCTGTGCTTGTTTATTGTATGCATTTTGTTGGTTTGTGTCTATTAGCAAAATAAGTGTTCATCATTCCTTTGGTGCATCACCTGGTAGTTTAGTCATTTTTTATTTCTTATACTCCTTTTACTCTTGTCTCCTTAGCAAGTTTTAGACTAAGTATATAGATAAATCCTCTGAAAGCTCCCACACATGCACCTGAATAGAGGAATAAGGAACCAACCTTTTAATCTGGAGAGCTTTCCCACTTTTGCAAGGTCCCACACCTTGGGGAAAGTTCAATGTTATGCAATCACACCAGATGAGTCTGCCTTAGGAAAGCAGATTTTTAGAACTCATTTGGGGGTGTTGTGATTTCGCACTAACACAAACCTCTACAATTATTGATAACCTACATGATGCATATCACACTGTCGGTGTAAAGAGATGCACAAGGGATAGTAATGTTGTGTGTTTTGTACTTGCTACTAGTGTTGTAAGTGAATCAACAAAAAAATATCGTTTGATTATCCAAACAAGCCGAATGATGAAAGTTAATCGAAAAACTATAATAAAAGAAATTGAAAGGCGTTATATCCTTCAATCACCCAATAACACTTATTTTTGGGCATTTTCTGCTAGAACACCATGTAAAGACAAAGATATATCTGATGTTATAAGATAAGCTATTAAATTTTGGCATGGTAACACTAGAGTTTCACCTAATAAATGAGATGTTGTAAAATAGAGAGTTGGCTCTACTAATCATGAACCACATCTAAATCATTTCTTAGATATGACATAAACTCATTTTTTTGGTAAGTTTGAAAAGGAGCATCCATAAATTAATATTAGTCAACATTTTTTTGAAATGTTGAAACTATTCTATGTGAAAATCAACCACGCTTGCACCACTTGTTGTTGTATACAACTTGTTGAATTTGTGATGCATGATGATAATTTTTGATGTATTTTTGCTGATTTTCATTCTAAAACTATGTTATCAGAATGTGGTTTTCAAGTTCCATTAATATCTTCTAGGGATTTTATTCTGATGATATCTTTGTGAAAGAGAAGCTGGACAATTTTTTATAGTCAGGATTGTTTAGATGGAAGTTGTGGTATGTGCACCGGATTACCTAAATTGGAAAGTTGTATCCATGAGAAAATTGGAGGTGCAATAGGACATAATTTAGTTGGTTTTAATAAATATAAATCAGTACCATACCAATTGAAAGATGGAAAGGAGTCTAAATGGTGTGAGCTAGTTACAGAACATATACATGTTTTTCAATTTATGAGAAAATTTAAAGATGAAATTGTTTATGAGTATGTTAGGCATACACACATAGCTCGATGGTTGGATGAACAATTCAAGATATGCAAGGACACATTTCTTATTGGTACTATTGTTTCAGTGGTCAATTTTGCAGAGAATTACACATTGCAACCAAAAATGGAGGTTCAATCACAATATTACAACTCAGTACAGGTTTCCATTTTTGTGCATATAACATTTATACATTCTCCTGATAGTACAAAGAATGATCAATTTTTTTAAGAGAGTAGCAATTTTATATCAGTGATGATCAGACTCATTCTACTGAATTTGTGCAAGGGTGTTTCCAGTTATTTTATGAAAACTTGTCTGATAGGGACATCTGCTTCAATCAACATTATATATGGTCAGATAATTACACGTCTCAGTTTAAGAATGCACGAATGTTTTATTGGATGAGAAGGATGCACGTCAAGATGGGTGTGCAACATATTTGGAGTTTCACTAAGGTTGGACATGGAAAAGGAGAGCATGACGGTGCAGGGGCATGTGTGAAAAGAGCTCTTGCAAGAGAAGAGTTGAAGTACAAAGATGGTGCTAAATTGAAAGATGCAAAGAGCATAGTGGAATGGTGTATTGACAACATGGCTCGTGGTTCTCAAGAAAATTCCACAGTTCATAGATATTTTTGGTTGATAGAGGAACAAAAATTTCTAACTACGAGGATTGTATGACACTCACAGGGTCCAGTGATCTACACTCATTTTGTAGCTCAAACGCTTCTTCGTGGGCCACATGGACAAGAAAATGGCATGTTTTTGTGCATCTTGTATCGAATTTGTCACTGCTTGAGTGTGATTCACAAGAATGGGTGGATGGATGGATTTGTAGGCCTCTAACTCCACTTCCCAGTTATCAACTTCCATAGGCATCATGACTTGTTTCTCTAGATGAAGTTGCAACATCCAAGGACTTTGACGACATTTCGATTTTGGTGCGACAAGGTAAATGGTTATTTACAATTTTTGTATTGAGTTATGTCCATTGAAATTAATATGTAATTTAAATTTGAGTTGAAACCTCTATTTTTTATAGGACATGTGTTTGCAGTTATTGCGACAGAAGACAATGAAGAAGGAACAAACTATTTCTTATGTCATTGCATCAAGGAAAGAAAGAAGTTTCCTTCTCCTATTATAGATGGCAAAGATATTGAGTACCCTACAAGGTCAGTGGTAGTTACTGGAACTTGGCTTCGATGGTATCCATTAAAAATTCCTCTGTTTGGGTGTTTGAAGACTTCGAGACACACAGGAAAATACTCTTATATTCGCATCTAGTTCTAGTGACAAATATTCAGTTGTATAGATATCGAGGAAGGCCTAATAACAAGATTCTTTGGAAGGTTTGAGAGTCAGATCATGAAGCAATCATGTCCACTATTCAGAGTAGATCTGATCCTGATGGTTCATTGGAATGAATTTACATGCTCGAGTCTGGTATATATTTCTTTGAAGTTTTTAAATTTGTCTACTAGATTCAAGTTCATATATTTTATTTAATTTGTGTATTTTGTATATATCTAGTATGGTTTTGATTCAACTTAAATTACTTTGACTAACACTTTTATGCAGGTTAACTTGGTGCCATAAAAGCTTAGATACCTTCACGTGGTTGGACCTTCAGATCCAATCCTGATGGTTCATTGGAATGAATTTACATGCTTGAGTCTAGTATATATTTCTTTGAAGTGAAAATTTTAAATTTGTAACTAGATTCAAGTTCATATATTTTATTTAATTTGTGTATTTTTATATATATCTAGTATGGTTTTGATTCAACTTAAATTACTTTAACTAACACTTTTATGCAGGTTAACTTGGTGCCATAAAAGCTTAGATACCTTCACGTGGTTGGCACTCTTAGTAGATCTAATCCTGATGGTTCATTGGAATGAATTTACATGCTCGAGTCTAGTATTATTTCTTTGAAGTTTTTAAATTTGTATCATACTAGATTCAAGTTCATTTGTTTATTAAAAAATATATAATATATATTTATGACCACACTTTTTGTTTTTAAGGTATTTAGTTTAACTAGGGTTCAAATGTTTTAGTTTTATTTAAGTTAAACTAACCACTTTTATGCAAATTAGTGGTGTCATAAAATTGCTTCTAAACCTTTCACATGGTTGGCAAACTGGTAGTAGAGAATTTTATATTCTTGAAGCTAAGATGAAGATTTCATTGTTTTCCAAGCAAAGAGAAGCAACTAACAATTGTTTATGGTCTCCTTATGAAGGGGGTTCTTGGCTCTGGATCAGGTGGTCCACTGCTCGATCCAGATATATTTTATAGCAATCATTTTGGTAAAGGTGTATACCCCCCAACTTTGAAGGCCTTCATGGTGGTGGCATTATCGCTCCCACGACGTCCTAGGAGCATGACTTCTCACTACAACTCCATTCATTCCTAGGACTAAGAAAAGGACTTTGACAAACACTTATCCAGGGCTCAAGGAATGACACGTTCTTAGATGAGCATCTGTTTGTTAAAATAATGGATTAGAACAACCTTACACTGGCTCAAACTGCACTATTTGACGCATGTTTACAAACAATAGGGAGGTGAGAGCACCGATTGAGATGGAAAAAATAGAGATATTCTATTGTAGAAGGTCCCTACATGGAGGTGTAGGATCTGACGAGACATATCTAGGTGCCATGGAGACCGAGTAATCACCTGTCGAAGTTATACACTTTTTTGGTCTCAGGAAACCTCCCCTAGCTCTTAAGGGACTATTAGCCCGAACGAAGTAGCCCAGAAAAAGTTTTCAAATAACGACATTGTCTTTACTTGCACACAAAACAAAATGACACCTCCCCTAAAATTTACCTAGCCACCTGACATGTTGCACAGTCTATTTGGTTCCACGACCCACCATTTGCAAAATATAGTGTTTGACAGCCTTACACTGGCTCAAACTGCACTATTTGGCATGTTTGCAAACAATAGGGCAGCGAGAGCACCAATTGGAGATGGAAAAAACTGAGATAGGATATTGTAGAGGGTCCCTACATGGAGGTGTAGGATCTAATGACATCTCTAGGTGCCACGGAGACCGAGTAATCACCTGTCGAAGTTATACATTTTTTTGGTCTCAAGGCTCTTAAGGGACTACGCCCGAACGAAGTAGCCCAGAAGCAACGACATTGTCCCACACCAAAATTACACCTCCCCTAGTATTTACCTAGCCACCTGGATGTGTTGGCATAGTCAGTTTGGTGCCATGACCCACCATTTGCAAAATATAGCATTTGACAGCCTTACACTGGCTCAAACTGCACTATTTGGCGCGTTTGCAAACAATAGGGCAATGAGAGCACCGATTGGAGATGGAAAAAACTAAGATAGGATATTTTAGAGGGTCCCTACATGGAGGTGTAGGATCTAACGAGATGTCTCTAGGTGCCACAGAGACTGAGTAATCACCCGTCGAAGTTATACGGTTTTTGGTCTCAGGGCTCTTAAGGGACTACGCCCGAACGAAGTAGCCCAGAAGCAACGACATTGTCCCACACCAAAATGACACCTCCCTACTAACATTTACCTAGGACACCCAGACATGTTGGCATATTCAGTTTGGTGCCATGACCCACCATTTGCAAAATATAGCATTTGACAACCTTACACTGGCTCAAACTGCACTATTTGGCGCATTTACAAACAATAGGGCAAAGAGAGCACCGATTGGAGATGGAAAAAAATGAGATATGCTATTATAGAGGGTCCCTAAGTAGAGGTTTAGGATCCAACGAGACATCTCTAGGTGCCACAGAGATTGAGTAATCACTCATCAAAGTTATACAGTTTTTTGGCCTCATGGCTCTTAAGAAACTACACCCGAACGAAGTAGCCCGGAAGCAACGACATTGTCCCACACCAAAAAAAACCTCCTCTAGAATTTACCTAGCCACTGGACATGTTTACGTAATCGGTTTGGTTCCATGACCCACCGTTTGCAAAATATAGTGTTTGACAACCTTACACTGGCTCAAACTGCACTATTTGGTGCATTTGCAAACAATAGGGCAGCGAGAGCACCGATTGGAGATGGAAAAAACTGAGATAGGATATTGTAGAGGGTCCCTACATGGAGGTGTAGGATCTAATGATACATCTCTAGGTGCCACAGAGACTGAGTAATCACCTGTCGAAGTTATAGCATTTTATGGTCTCAGGGCTCTTAAGGGACTACGCCAAAACGAAGTAGCCTGGAAACAACAACATTGTCCTGCACTGAAACGATGCCTCCCCTAGAATTTACCTAGCCAATCGGATGTGTTGTCATAGTCGGTTTGGTGCCATGACCCCTTTTGGCATGAATATATCATTTGACTCGCCTTACATTTCCTCAAACTGCACTATTTGGTGCGTTTGCAAACAATAGGGAAGGCTCAAGGAATGCCATGGAAAAAACCTAAGATAGGATTGGGTGTGATTAGAGGGTCCTTTCTCAAAGGTTTAGGATCTGATGAGATTCTCTAGGTGCCATGGAGACCAAGTAATGATCGTCAAAGTTATACTGATTTTTGGAATTGGGCTCTTAAAGGGGTTCTACACCCAGATCAAGTGGTCCGACATCTGTCCAGGCACTCCCTAATGCCTCCCCATAGTGTTTAAAGGAATATAGCCACCCAAATGTGTTGGCGGTATTCCATTTTTCTCCATGACATCCCAAGGCATGACTTCTCACTACTCGGCTCCTGTTCATTGCCTAGGACTACCTAGAAAAGGTAGTTTGCAAACAATTATGCCACGAAGGCTCAAGGAATGCCACAGACCCTGAATTCTTGGGTGTGATTAGAGGCCTCCTTCACTCAAATTTTGGCTTAGATGGTTCTCAATTTGGATGACCGAGTGCCAAGTTGTGATCGTCATAAGTTTCCATTGAAAACGTGAATTGGGATGAATAGGGAAGGGGTTCTTGGCTCCAGATCGGGTGGTCTGACTCTGAACCGGGCCTCCCTGGAGTTTTCCATAGCACCCGAAGGCATATAACCCCCCAACTAGATGCATTGGTGGTGGCAGTTCACTCCCATGACGTCCCTGGGCATGACTTCTCACTACTCGGCTCACATCAATGAGATTGCAACAAGGTAAACACACTACCATGTAAATACTCTAATGATTGTTTGATCTCTTTTTAAAGCATGTAAATACACAATAGAGTGTTAAGAATATTTTTTTCATATCTTGTGCCAACTAAACTACAATGTTTATGTATTTTTTAAACAAGTGAATTCAAATTAGGACCTTATTATTACACACATCAATAACACTTAATTTGGACTAATACTTAACAAATAAATTGTAAGTACACTAAAAACATATAAAATGACTTGTAATAAATCCCTCAAGACCATTTTTAATTGTGTACATTTTGTCCCACTTTGGAGTGTGTTAACCACATGCTTAAAATAAGAAAATTGATATAACTCCACAATTGAATCTCTTGAACAAAAAATGATCTTGCACCCAAGAACCTTCAAAACCATTATATAACATAACATCATATATCATAAGAATAACCTCTTAGTAGTTCATAACATGGTCCATATCTACAGTATTATGGAAAACCATAGTATATAACTCCACACTTGAATCTCTTGAACAAAAAATGATCACATGGTAGTGAGTTATCAAAATATAACAATAGTAGTGAGTTATTAGTCCTCAAAATATAGCAATGACAATCATAAGCAAATCATTCGTAGTTTATTTCCCAATGAGCATCGCAAGTACATGCATGATATGGATAATGGTCACATAATCGAGGCCATCAAATCAAATCAAACATAGAAGTAATATGGTTATGAAAACAAACATAGAAGTATATCATGTGCAATGAAATCAAATCAAACATAGAAGTAATATGGTTATGAAAACCAACATGGATATAATGTATCAAACTAAGTGTGCCACATCTCTGAAAAATATAAGAATGATGTGTCAAACTAAGTGTGCCATAAAATATAAGAATAATGATCAAACTAAGTGTGCCATACATATAGGACCACACGGTCGCATAAGACTGTATACATGGACTATGAAGAATCATGAACTAGGACCAGATGACATATATATCTATACATGGGTCCTATGAATCTAATCATGAAACATCTTCCCTCTCTTGGCCCTGCTAGTAGAAGCATGTCCATGACCTGTGGATGTAGTGGAGGGAGATGCCACTATGGATTTCATCTATGTGGTCCTAGGCGTCTCTAAGATGGCCTGTAACTTAGCCTGCACATTCATAAACATCAAGTTTTTAACACCCAAATTTTTAAAATACATTCAAAATTTAGAAACTTAGAAATTTTAATGCATGTGAAATCTTACCGCAATCTCATAATCCCTATCAATTTTTCATTGACACGCTGCAGGGTCAATGGTAGACTCACGAGGGGTAGGTTGCATACAAATAAATAGTTCAAATTAAATATTTCATGTACAATTTGATATTGTAGATAAGTAGTAAGAAAACATTCATCCAAAATTTAACAAATTTGAAAAATTATACCTGAGTTAGTGGATCTGCAGAAGCTATGGCAACATATATAGCAGCCTCCATAGTCTGCATATAGGGAGGAGTCTGTGTGGTAGTCATAAGCTGTACAAACAACATGTAGATCAACATTAATTGAAAATTGTCCAGGAGAATGGTGTTTAAGGTATGAGAAAATTTCTTCCTTAGAAACTTATATCCTTCAATAGGTGACAATGATGTAAATCATATTGATTTGGTAGAGTTTTGGATATGAATGCAAGATGGCAAGAGGAATCCATTATTCAAATGAAAATTTGGGTGTAAAGATAAAGGATATGTTTGTAAAAGAGGTTATGTTTGTTAATGTAACAACTAGGTGTATAAGTGAGATAGTTGTTTATGCCTAAGTAAGGCAATATTGTTGTACTAAGAGGCAAGAAATAGGATTTAGAATGTGTGGAGAGCATGTAGGGATGTAATTTTATCCTCCTCCAAATTTAGATGTTGTTGAGCTCTCTAAGGAGCTAAGAATAAGGTTTCTAGGGAGGCTAGTAAGAAAAAGAGGGAGTTATTCGAGGGATTTGATGATGATATATGGAGGATCAAGATGTAATAGAGCCAATTAATGAAAGAGGAAGACATGTGTTTATGTTGCAGACAAAATTTTGTGTGAATTTTGTTTAAATTATTATTTTTGAATGGACTGTATGTATGTTCCTCTGCTCAGGCCAAAAAATATGAGATACATGAGTATTAGCATGAGAAGAGGACTAGTAGCAATAAGGCCTAAAACAGAGAGTTATGTAAGATTGCAAGTGTATGACTGAACCAAGAGTCTAAACACCTTATGATAAAGTAGAGAAGGTGTCTTAAGCATATTCAAGAAGTAATTCATTAAAGATGTGGAATGTATTTGGTATGTAGAACTTGGTTCTAGGCCTCACCAAGCTATATCCATTGTACATGAGAATGCAAATATAGAGAAACTTGATGAATAATAGATATAATATGAGATTGGGTGTATAGAATTGCATAGGGAGTATTGGTGATAAACATGAACCAAGGGACCCATGATATATTTAGAAGTGTAGGTAACTTATCCCATATTGTCATCTCTTTTTTGTTTAGAGAGAAGAGGGTTAATAAAGAATGCATAGAACTAACAATGTTGGCAAGGTCAGTTATGCATACATCCTAAGAAGCTAAAAGAGATCCTCAGAGGCAAGGGATGATGGAGAAAGCATTAGAGATGGATTTCTCTAGAAACATGTAGCTTAGAGGTAAGTGTCCATGATCATGATAAAAGGAGAGTTTGTATATCTAGGAGAGTGTTTACTTAACCCTTGCATCATAAGAGCTTAATGTTATGATCAAATTGTACTGGCTAGAGTTATGGGATTGCAAACTACTAGAGAATTCCACAATTAGAAAATTCCACAATTAGAAACAACAATGTGTAAAGAGAAACTAACCTGTGTAAAAGTCATGTGAGGTGTGTCAGTAGCCTCAGTGCCCAGAGCAGATGATGACCCACCAGGCTCCTGCGTATAAAAGATAAACATATTAATATGTACATGTACACGTGAAACACTATACATGAACATTAATGTGTATTTAATAATAAACGTGCAATCAAATGAACTTTGAAATGTAAGTAACTTGAAACTTACATCTGTAACACGCCCAACTGCAGTAGCTAGCATGTCGATGTCGGATGTGTCCTTCACCGGCTCTTGTTGTTTAAAATAAAAAAAATATTAGTTTTTACATGTATGTATGATGTAATCAAATACATATATATTAAAATATCAAATGAAATAAACTTTTGTATATATATTATTTATTTGACATTTACCTGTGAAAGACCAAGATCATTTGCACCAGTTCCAAAAACATCTTCCATCATCTCATCTAGAAAAAAGAAATCCTGTGATCCAGCAAATGATGTCTCACCCGCAGTGCATATGGCACCACATGATCCACAGTGGTGTGGTGTGCTAGAACTGACACCTCCACCAACATCACCAGATGCAATCTGGCTACTATGTTGGGTCAGAGTGTCAGTGAGCTCCCTCAATGCATGTAGTGTGTCAATCTCCACAACCTCCTTCACTGTAGGAGGGATAACTGAAGGTAGTGGGGGTTTTGGGGCATGGGGGATCCTAGGTTGACCAACACATGCACCTGGTCTACTCTGTGCATAGCCACCTCCTCGCCCATAAAACTCAGAAAAGTCAAAATAATTTGGGACCTCATTAAGCACAAACTCACAATACAATTTCTTCAAAAAATAGAGAGGAACCTCATTGTTGTTGCATGGTGGATAATCAAAAACCATCCACCATCGGTCCCAAAAATTGTTCTTGATTCGGTCATCATGGCACCAATGGATTGGGAACCGTTTGCAAGTAGTCACGGGGGGCATTGGTTCTCGGGTCAGTAAATAATGCACAAATGCGGTCTTTTGCAAAAAAATTGTCTTTTACAGCCGCATGGGATAATTTATCTGCATACCAATGCCTACAATCAGCTCTAAAGGTATTCCATCTGTCTATTTGGTTGGTTGCAGAGTCAACTTCGCCAATCAATGTTTGTAGTGTGTTGGCTAAAGTCATGTAGGATGGATTTATGGCATGATTTTGTCTTATTGTCTGAATAAGGTTCTCAATGGCAATTTTATTTTTTTGGATTCTTCCAATGATATCACCTTGTGTTCCTGTTGGTTCTGTGGGGACAGAAGGAGCCACAGGAGGCAGATGAACATTCAGAGGAGGGTTTTGAGGAATGTTTGGAGGGTTTTGAGGAATGTTTGGAGGGTTTTGAGGAATATTTAGATGGTTTGGAGGAATATTTGGATGGTTTGGAGGATTACCACCTTGCCAAGCAACTGACAAAACAAAGAAATTGTATACATAAACAAAAAATTGAAAAACCCATGAAAATCACAAAAAAAACCTAAAATGCAAGAAATTTGATCAAAATTGAGGGCTTACCTCTTCGTCTTGGCGGCATCATTGAAAATTTCATGATCCAGAAGTCTGAAGAGAAATTTGCAGGGGGTATTCAAAGCACAAGTGCCAACAGTGCGGGAGAAGTCACGGTTCGCAGGGAAAATGGGGGGTCACGGGTCTGTTATTTTTGTCTCAGAGGACCGCGATTACGGTTTTAGGTTCAAAAATTGCCCAAGGCCTAAAGAAAATATCGGTTTATAGTAATCATGGTACGTGAATATCATAGTTTTCATGGAAATGGTTCAAAAAATGACGATTTATTGATTTAGATTAGCAGTTGTAATTAATTAAGAATTATTAATTAGCCTAGGTAGAAGAGAACATTAATTAATGAAAGGTCGTTAATCGACATCCTAAATGATAGGAGGGATAATTAATTAGCGAAACATAATTAATTAATCATGATAGAGGGACAATGGTGCAATTTAAGTGTTACAGTTCCTTGACTGGATTCTAGGTGTCTACACAAAGGTCTTCTAGCTACAAATGATTGAACCTAATATATTACAAAGCAAAAACACAGGAACAAATTAGGCACATCATTACCAAAACCATACAGAGAAATCGGTCATGGGAGCTTGTTGAGATTTAATATTGATCTGAGTAAAAAATTTGGACGTTCTGAACGTAGGTTTTTATTTGGCTCAGAAAGTACAAGTTCCCTCCACTTTTAATATCTCTGTATGTGAGTGAAATTGAAGCATTTCAACTAAATAATGCATCTTACATGTTTAGATAATCGACCTTGAACATAAGAACAATCTAAAGGTATCACTCATGAAATCCAAACACATACTAAAAAACAAAGATCAGATTACAAACCTTCAATGCATGCTCATCAAATACGTCTCTTTGGTGGGATTATTTCAAATGGGCATATAATATTGAAATAAAAATAGAGCTCTTTCTCTGCAAATTTTTATAGGTAGGTAGGACCTGTTCATACTATATCTAAAAGACATCTAAGAGATGAAATTATCAATTATTTTTATAAGTAAAAAAGTGAAAAAATTATTTGAATAAGATTAGTTTACAAAATTTGCAGACATGCAGAGTGTAATGCCCGCTAAATTCTTCCCGCACGAAACCCAAGAACAACCTAGGATAAACTAGACAATTATGGAATAATTATTTTTTGAAAATAATCACAAAAAGGTTTCGAAAACAACAATTGTCACATTAATGTTTCTAAGTCACTTATATTTAATAATAATATTTTCTCCATTGTAACAAAATATTAAAAGTTTGATTACATTTTAATGACTTAAAACAGACGAAGCATGGTTTAGTTTCTCCCTAAGTGTTACTTTAGTAAACAAATAAATTCCACTATAGTTGGAACTTACATATTTTAATCTCAAGAGTAAAAAAAGCCTATTTCAATAAATACTAAAGTCTTTCTAAACCCACAAGGTGTATATTTATTTAAAAAAATTAGCAAGTTCCCTAACATTAGCACATAGGTTAAAGGAATAAACATACCCCTTCACAATAAAGTGACCCCTTAAAAAGTCAACCCATGTATTTTAGATTTAAAATTTAAATTCAAATTTAAGTTCCTCTCACCCACTCCCTACCTACTTTTTAGACATGCAGAGGCATCAATTTCTATAAGAGTGAAGAACAGACATATAGTTACATAAGAAAAACAATAAAAGACCCTTTCTACGATACAACATTGTGACAGTTAGAATCCCCAGTAACTCTAGCTTGAACAAAATAGAAATCAAAACAAGGGATTTTTCTTAAACTTGGTTATTTTGGACTACTAAAAATAGTTTTGACATTACAATAACTTTAGGAACCTTAAGAGGAAGGGAAAATGGATTCATGTAAAACAATGGACTTATAGCAAGCATGTCTCTAGGCCAACAAGAGTATTTAACCCACATCAACCATGATTTACCCCATCCCATAACAACCCATAAAAACTAACAATCCAAATTTGTATTTTATTTTTAATCATGACAAAAAAAGAAACTAGGAAGATAAATTTTGTATGCTCTATTTGCAGTAAACTCGTATCAATAGCTCAGCATAAATCATCTTAGAAATGACAAATGCTTGTACTAGAAAATTTGAAGACTACTTTTGGATACTGAACCCCGCAAAGAAAAAACACCTCAAAGAGAAAAACCTACAATATAGGAAACAAATGTTAATCCACACACAAAATTTATTAAAAAAAAAGGAAATCTTACCAAACAAAAACACCCAAAAAATTCGCAACAACACACCTAACTCTATCAGGAAACAACCATGAACACATAAGTGCAAAAAATGTAAAGACCATACATTCATAGCACACCAAATCTACGAACTAATGAAAAAAACCACTTCCACATGAGGGGAAATTTCGACGTTGGAGAAGGCAAAGACACATTGTAATTTCTACCACGCACAACATAACCCCTCTATTTTCAAACCACACACACTTACTTTCTTCTCGTGCTGTGGAAGCCCTATTTACGATTTCCCAATCGAGCTCATATAACACTGTCCACCTCAATGGACCATGAAGGGTTGCATCACATAATTCATTAAAGGTCAAACGTACAGATTTTTTTTTATCCGTTGTGTTCTGGTTGCCTCTGAATATTAACCACAACATTTCGATATTTCCTGTTCCAAACAGGATTGTGAACCCATTGTATTCGCCACCTTTCATAGCACTCTGGTACACTAGGCTTGGAATTTGACAAACTCAACCCACAAAAAATTTATCTCCCACTTGAAAAGGAAATCAACACCTACTGTGCATCGGTCTCTAACTCTTTTAGGTAGCTAAATTAAATCCTCAACAAGCACAATCCATGTGTTGTGATCTAACTGGTCTACTTTTTGCAACATGGGATATGTGAAACTACTTAAAACAATGACCTCCAGTTTTTATGTAATTTTCACCCTTTAAATTATCCATGGTTTCTGAAAGCTGTTAGTCCCAACAAGGTAGTGGTCAAATGGGGTATGTCTTCCGGCGTAAAAAGCTAAAAATAATATAACATATTAAAGGAGTGTAAAATAAATTATAAAGACTTAAAAGAAGTGGGATAAACCAAAAAAATATAATCAATCGTATTTTAGGATCATTAATTTTAACAATGAAAAATCAGCCTAATCAATTTTTGAATCCATGTGCAAAACATTCAAGGTGATTCCAGGAGGGTTCATTCATAATAAGCAGTACCTCCCAACAACTAGTTTTCGACACTTTTAGATACTGATCTTGATACTGTTGATCTTATTATGGACACTATTATGTTTTGTTTTAGTATGATGGTTAGATGTTAGATCATGGATTATTATTGATCTGGATTCAGTTATTATGCATGATGATTACTAGAGACATTTTTATATGTGGATGATGATATACTATTTGACATGGACATATTATAGATGTTGATTTGGACATGTGACATTGGATATTGTGAGTAGATCTAGTATGGAAGATTATTGATGATGATATAGTTGATTAATTAAACTGAAAATGATAATGTTGATTTCTTGATGTTGTTGTGATTCATATGTATAGATGATTTTGTTATTATAATTATATCATGTTGGATGTTCTGATATGGCCACGAGGCCGAAGGAGGTATTTGTGTTTTGCAGGTTAAAATATCACAACAATGTCGGGGGACTGGAGACTAACCATATTGGAATTCTAGGTGAATTCAACAAGGTCACCATGGCAACTGTTTTGTGTGTGTGTGTGTGTGTGTGTGTGTTATGTTAGGTGTGTATTATTCCCATGGGGGGGGATTTCCTTTGTATGTGACCATGGGGTTGTGTATTTATTAATGTGGTTTCTTTATTAATGTTTGCATGTGTTTATTTTGTGATGTGTTACCCTTTTCATTAGTTATTATATGTTGTGTTAATGTTGTGAATAATCATGTGTTAAAATAAATAAATCCATATGTCATAAGAATGTAATTAATGAAGTTGTTGATCTTAAATGTAATATTGTAAGAGTGTGTAAGAAATGTGTAAGAATGTGTAAGAAGAATATGTAAGATAGATTTTGGAGTGTGAAACACTTCATCCTCTTGGGAATTCGAATTTGTCCTTGGAGGCTATATTTGGAGGCTTGTGGGACAAGTTAAACTTGTCCCACACCTCTTAAAATTATTCACCAACCATACCTATGGTTTGGAGGTTAAATTTAGACCTTTTTAATGCATTTTGAAATGACTAATTGTAAGTTTTAATTGCACTTCTCTTACATGTTTTAAATTCAGTCCTTTTGGGGTATGGGTTATTTTGGAGTGTGTAAGTTAATTTGTCATTTTATTTATTATGTTTAGGTGAATGATGTTGACTTTGATCTTGGGGTTGAGGAAGAATGATGTGGCATCCCACATGGATCCACATCATCCTCTTCTCTTCCCTCTCCTTTAAAATTTGAACTCCTTGCTTGTTTGTGGTTGTTGAAACTTTGCATACTTTCCTTGGGGTGAATTTCTTGTTGTTTTGGAGTCTTGCTTGTGGAAGAAGATTGGAGACCATTGCATGTTTGTGTGTTGCTGATTTTGGACTGTTATTTTGGCATTGGGAAGCTTGTTGATCTTGGAACAAACTCCATTATGGAGAGGTAGGAACTTGAGCCTTTTTAAAATGTTTCTTTCTCTTGCATGCATGTATGAAATGGTGAATGTTGTTATGTGTGTGTTGGCTGGTTGGGTAGACTGCTTAGGACATGGTGTAGGAGAAGGCTATGGGGATTTCAAATGGGGGGCATAAGGGAATGCCAATGGCATCATTTTTAATGTGGAGGGAGTTTGGGATTGGGATCCACCATGGAAAATAAATAGCTTGCATTCCTTACTCTTTGGGGGGGAGAAACTTTGGGGGGGGGGGGGGATAAGGAGGGGTTGGGAGGCATAAGGTTTATGGGATATGATATGTTATATTGGTGGTATGATTATTGGTGGATGCCCAATTCCCAATTGGGAGGCATAAGTAGCTTCCCCATAGATCCTTGCTCTTTTTGGCTTGCTTGATGAAGCCTCAGTTTTGTTTGCACTTGTTTAATGTAGTTGTGAACTACATTCTTCTTGAAATGTGTTTTGAATGTGAAAATGTTGCATGTTTGTTGTGGAAGCCTTTGTTGCCATGTGTTGTATTGCATCTCTTATTTCAATATGGTTGGGGCTCGGGGGCCAATGAGGAAGGATGGCTTCTCCCTTCTCATTGGATGTCTTGGTTGGGTGGAGAGCATTGCCTTTCCCCCTTCCTTGTTGTGATCAAGATGAAAAGATGAAGAAACTAGCATGTTACTGTTTTGGAGCAAGAAGACTATATAGTTTGAGAGTCCCTTCTTTTGAACAAGTTATTGTAATCCTTCCCACTTTGGAGTGGATGAATTGTATAGCAATTTGTAATGTGAAGATATTTGTATTGATAATGGAAGATTGAAAATTGGAATGTGAAATGTAAAGAAGTTATATTCTACTCTCTGTTTTGAAAGGAAATGTGAAAGGATGTTAATATGCATTGCATTTTGTATTTAGAAATCAAATGGAAAAGAGAAAATTGTAAAGTTGTTATTGGAAATAAATAAAGGAATGCATTACTTTCTCAAACTTGTATTGTGTATTGGAATTGAATTGCTATTGTAAATTAAAATCTCTGTTGAAAAGAAGAATGCGTAGGAAGGAAGTATATTGTTTTTGCATCCTTGGAATTATATTAAAATTGAAATCAGAATTTGTAATTTTGACTTGGGAATGAATTGTTAGAATCAACTGAATGTATTAGACTATATTAGAAATAAGTTGTTACATTTAAATGATGGAATTGATAAATAGATCCTTTAAAAATTTGATCACCATCATTGTAAATTCTAAAACTGGTAAATCTAAACAAAATGCACAGTTCATACCTGCACTTAATAACCAACTTAAAAAATGTTATGGAATAGCATGCTAGGAAACTAAGGAACTCAATTTTATAAAAAAAACTTAAGAAAACAACTCGACCATTGCTAATTCGAATACAATCCCTCTAACAGTCATTTTCCTGTCATTTGATGGAAAAATACAAACTTGAATCAATTGGACAAATCAACTTTCTAAAAACACTCTAAACTCTCCCTAGATCAATTATCCATGCCTATTGATATGTTGAGTGAAGGAGGAAACCAAATTTAATCAAAGATGAAAGTTGGAAATTACTAGCTTGCAAATTAAAAGCCTGCAGATCGTTTTTCAAAATTGACCCTTTAAATTCATCAAAAAGTAAATTTTATGTTTCCTTGTGCAAAGAGGGCATCGAGAGCTTTCCAAAAGTCCTCGTTTTCCCAAAACTGAGCTTTCTAGCTCAAAAGTTATGGCCATTTGAAGTTTTACTTCAATTTGGCATTCAAAAATAAAATAAAATAAATCTAACTGTTAACTTTAATATTTTTGACTTTGGAAAAATTTCCACAAAAATTCCATGGCCCCCACCATCCCACAACCAATCAGAGGCCTGCCACATGGCACATCGGAGGGGTGGACCAAATTTTAAACTTATCTTTTTAAAAATTTTACCTTGGGAAAATTTTACCTTGGGAAAATTTTACCATTTTTCCCTGCAACCCCGCCAGTCCGCAGCCAATCAGTGCTGACACGTGGCACGGTGGAGGGGCGGACCCCTTTTGAACTTAAACCCTTTAAGTTTTTTACCTCGGAAAAATTTCCAAATTTTTCCTGCATCCCCGCTAACCCAACCAATCCACATGCTGACACGTGGCTCAATGGATGGGGAAATTTTGAAAACTTAATCCTTTAATTCCTTTTGGAAAATTTTTCCTTTTGACTCCATGCCCCGCAACCCCACCTTGCTTAGAAAATTTTTCATGGGACTCGGGGCCCCTGCAGGATTTTTTGTTTCTGAAACCCTTTTGGCTCAATCCCTTATTTTTTCCACCCCCGCCATTCCGTTTTCCTGCACCCAATCATCACCCCCACCTGGTCCCACCCTTCTTCACCGGGGAACACACAAGAAATGTGTTCCCTTGAAGTTTGGGATTTTGATTGGGCAAAAATCCAAACCTCCCGCCACTCCCCTTCCCTCCCCCTTTTTTCCCGACGTTTGCGAATCAGGTGATGACACGTGTCCACCGGGGACCTGAGGCACGGAAAAAACATGGATTTTGTGCCCATGCAATGGGAAAAATTTTCCTTGAGCCGCCCCGCGACCCACCAACCCGCCAAAAGGGATTTCCTCTCCTCTTGACACGTGTCCCCTAGGGGAAAATTTGACCTAAAAACTCCGCTCGGCCATATCTCGAGTTCTACAAGGAGTTAGGAGGACTTCTTTATATCACCGGAAAGGTGAGAAAATTTCCTATCCAATGGGAATGGTTTAGGGAAATTTTGGAAGTGTTAAGTATGAGAAAAATCTAGTTGAAACTATGAGGATGCTAGAGAGTAGGCATGGGGGTAAATTACTCCCTGAACCTAACTAAAACATCTAACCCTAAAATTTGAACCTTGTGAACTTGTTATTAGTTAATGAAGGGAACATATGTTGTAGTACATTGGTCTTGTTCTAGAACCTGTTAGTGAAAACTGATGTCTTGCAACCTGGTTGTAGACACTTCAAATAAAAAAAAATTATCCCATAATTTTTCTAGCTAACCCTAGGTTGTTTCTTGGGTCTCAAGTGGTTGTTTAAATGGGCACTACAGTTTGGTATCAGAGTAGTGGTTCAAAGGCTTGGACCATTGGGCACACTAGAAAACTTGAGACATGAAAACTTAAACCTAGTACACTTGTAAATCTAGAAAACAACTTAGCTAGAATTTGTATGTTTTAGTAAACATGGAAGTTGTATAAACTTAGCAAAATGAACTAACTCTCACTTTGGTCTATGCAGGAGGCTCAGACGGAGTGAGAGGAACCTTCACAGAGACTCAGACTCACCACCACCACCACCACCACCAGATCAGGGTGTGGCAGCCATTCTACCTCAGATTCTACAGACCCTTCAGGATGTCAATGCCACTCTACGCGGAGGATTAGGAGGAGGACATGCAACTAGTCATGATAGAGCCCCTTCTATCGAGGGTCAGGTATCTCCTCAACTCAGTGAGGAGCATAGAGGAGAGAACTCCCATGTGGAGTCAGCCAGAGTAGAGTCACCACCTAGGAGGTAGGGTGACAGAGTTCTAGAGCATAGAGAGAGGTCTCGGAGCCCTAGGCTTAGGGATGAGCATACTGAGAGACCTAGAGGCCGACAGACCACAACAACGGATCACATCAGGGAGATCCTGAAGCTTCAGCCCTCACATTACTCAGGTGATACAGGTGGATTTCAGGTAGAGGCCTGGCTAGTGAGCTTGAGTGGTTGCTTCAAGCTTTGTCCTTGTTCTAGCAACACGAAAGCTCGTGTTGCGATCCATCTACTGAGGGATGGAGCAGGAGTGTGGTGGAGGATAGAGGAGCAGAAGCTCCATGTAGATTCAGAGACAGTGACCTGGGAGCTATTTGAGGAGAGATTCAGGAGTAGGTATTTATCATGGAGGTTCATCCAGTAGAGGATTGATGAGTTCCATGACCTCTGACAGGCTTCTCTTTCAGTAGCAGAGTATGAGAGTAGATTTCTAGATCTACTCCAGTATGTAGAGTATATGCAGGATGAGCAGGTGTGAATTCACAGGTTCATTTGGGGCCTGGATTTAGATATTGGAGGTGCAGTGTGGATCCACTATCCACAGACATTAGCAGAGGCCATCGAGAAGGCCTATATTATAGAGGAGACTCGGGGTAAGACCCAGCAGGCTAGAGACCGAGTCCAGGACCTGCATTCAGTAGATGCAGGATGGTAGATCGAGGGGTTCAGTACCTCTTCCTCATGGTGGCTAGGGTACAACACAGTCATCCTTTAGGCCACAACAGCAGCAGCAGTAGTAGTCTTGCCCACCTCATAGACCTCCACAGAGAGCTGATGCACAGAGAGGTCAGAGTATGGGGCCTCCTCCTAGGGGTCCCATCAGGACACAGGGTGGACCTAGAGCTCAGTCAGTGGGAGCTCGCCAGCAGAGGCCATAACAGACCATGGTTGGATCATCAGGATCCATGGCATAGACTTCTAGGGAAACTCCTGGAGGTGTTACTCCTTGGAGAGGATCAGGTGGTTGCTTTGGATGTGGAGTTGGGACATTTTTGGAGAGATTTCCCTCAGAACCCTAACAAGGGTAAGGCACAGATGTCAGAGCCAACTGTAGGTGACATGGGATGTAGCCACAGGATTTATGCAGTGGTTGAGAACCACCAGGTAGAGCATCAGAGCACAGTCATTGAGACCACAGGTAGCATTGGTGGTATTCCTACCTCTGTATTGTTTGATTCTGGTTCTTCTGATTCTTTTATTGCACCATCTTTAGTAGAGCGATGCAGGCTGGTGGCTGTTAGGCAGGGTCATTATTGGGATGTTGAGATGGCTTCTGGAGCCAAGATCTCTGTAGACTCCTTAGTTAAGGAGTGTGTAGTGGATTTGGGACCTTTCACCACTACCTCAGATCTCTGTATTCTTCCTTTGGGCTCGTATGGAGTCATTTTGGGTATGGATTGGTTATCTACACACAGGGCCAGGATGGATTGTTATCACAAGACTATAGCTTGTGCAGATGATTTGGGAGTTGAGTCGGTGATCTCGGGGGTCAGGAGACCCATTTCTATTCTCACCATCTCTGCTATGCAGCTTAAGCGGTGTGTGCGATGGGGTTGTCAGATGTATGTTGTTACAGTTAGTGACAGATCAGAGGATGGGTCTAGTGGACCATCGCTAGATGATCATCCCATTTTGAGAGAGTTTTTTGATGTCTTTCTAGGGGAGCTACCAGGGTTACCACCCCCACATGAGATTGATTTTCATATAGATCTAGTTCCTGGAGCAGAGCCTATCTCACGAGCACCTTATCAGATGACCACCCCAGAGCTCTGTGAGCTCAAGTTGCAGCTTGAGGGCCTTTTGGAGAAGGGCCTTATCCATCCTAGTGTATCCCCTTGGGGTGCACTAGTGATCTTTGTGAAAAAGAAGGATGGATCCTTGCGGTTGTGTATTGATTACCACCAGTTGAACAAGGTAACGATCAAGAATCGTTATCCTCTTCCTCGTATTGATGACTTGTTTGATCAGATGAAGGGAGCCACAATTTTCTCTAAGATTGATCTCAAGTCAGGGTACCATCAGTTGAGGATTTCAGAGGTGGACATTCATAAGACCACCTTCCGCACGAGATATGGGCACTATGAGTTCACAGTGGTGCCTTTTGGTTTGACGAATGCCCCTGCAGTGTTTATGAGTTTGATGAATGGGGTATTCAGGACCTTCTTAGATCACTTCATGCTCATCTTCCTAGATGACATTTTGATATACTCACGTACACGTGAGGAGCACAAGGGGCACCTTCGCCAGGTTCTTCAGTGTCTTTGTGAGCAGCAAGCTTTACGGGAACTTGGAGAAGTGTGCTTTCTTTCAGACAGAGGTGCAGTATTTGGGTCATATCATTTCTGGGGAAGGTATCACAGTCGATCCTTCCAAGATTAGAGCCATTATGGATTGGCCAGCACCCACTATAGTGACCGAGGTGCACAGCTTCATGGGATTAGCAGGATACTACCAGAGATTTGTTCAGGACTTCTCTCAGATTACGCACCCTATCACTTCCCTTCAGAGGAAAGGGAAGAAGTTTGTTTGGTCAGACAGATGTGAGTAGGCCTTCAGGACACTGAAGGAGTGCCTCACTACAACACCCATTCTTGCAGTGCCGGATCCACAGGGTGAGTTCTTTGTTTGCACAGATGCTTCGTTGGTAGGACTTGGAGGTGTGTTGATGCAGGATGGAAGAGTAGTAGCTTTTGAGTCTCACAAACTCAAAGATCACGAGCTTAATTATCTGACCCATGATCTTGAGCTTGCGGTAGTTGTGCATGCTTTGGTTAGATGGAGACATTTTCTTCTTGGATGGAGATTCACACTCAGGACTGATCATTTGAGTCTTCGCCACCTCTTCACGCAGCCCAATCTCAACGCTCGTCAGCGGCGTTGGATGGAGTTGCTTTGTGAGTATGACATGGAGATAGAGCATGTGAAGGGGAAGGAGAATGTGGTAGTAGACACTCTCAGCAGATGGAGACATGTGGCTATGGCCACTATAGTGAGCACAGATTTGTGGAGCAGGATTCTTCAGCAGCTTCCTCTTGACAGCTTCTACATTGCAGTACGAGTAGAGATCGAGTCACAGAGACCCCTTGAGGGGAAGTTTGATGGTTTTTCCTTAGAGGTAGATGGTCTTCTCAGGCACAGAGGCTAGATATATGTTCCCAGAGATGGAGGCTTGAGGCAGGACATCTTGGTAGAGGCACATCGTGCACCCTATTCAGCCCATCCTGGGGTGAAGAAGATGCACGCCACCTTGCGACAGTTGTACCATTGGAGAGGACTTCATCGAGACGTGGCTCAGTTTGTGTCATGGTGTTTAGAGTGCCAGAGGGTTAAGGCTGAGCATCAGCATCCAGTAGGCCTTCTTTATCCTCATGCTATACCGGAATGGAAGTGGGACACCATTTCCATGGATTTCATTGTTGGGCTACCGATGTCGAGATATCACCATGATGCCATTATGGTCATGGTTGATAAATTGACAAAAGTGGCTCACTTTTCTCTGGTGAAGACCACTTATACAGCTAGAGCAGTGGCACGAGTATATTTGGATGAGATTGTTAGGTTGCATGGGATTCCATGGAAGATCATTTGTGACCGCGATCCTTTGTACACTTCACATTTTTGGACTACCATGCAGTATGTCCTCGGGATGAGGATCAACTTCAGCACAACATATCACCCTGAGACAGATGGACAGACTGAGTGAGTGAATCAGATTTTAGAGGATATGCTCAGGATGTATGTGATGGATCAGCAATCTAAGTGGGAGGAGTACCTGTACTTAGTGGAGTTTTCCTACAATAATAGTTTTCAGAGTTCTATAGGCATGGCTCCTTTTCAGGCTTTGTATGGTAGAGAGTGCAGGACACCTCTTAGCTGGGACAGGTTAGAGGATAGAGTATCTCTTGGACCAGCTCTTTTGTAGGACATGGAGCAGTAGGTAGTGTTGATCAGGCAGAGATTGCAGGAGGCACAGGACAGGTAGAAGAAGTATGCAGATCAACATAGGATTGACCATAGTTTTGATGTGGGCATGAAGGTGTTCCTTCATGTCAGGCCACACAAGAGCCCTATCCATTATGGAAAAGGTTCTAAGTTAGCTCCTAGATTCATTGGACCTTTTGAGATCTTGGAGTGTATCGGCCCTTTGGCCTACCATCTAGCATTGCCACCTAGCTTGTCTTGCGTACATGATGTGTTTCATGTTTCAGTTCTTAGGAGATATATTACAGATCCTTCTCATGTGTTGGATTGGACATCATTGCAGGTGCAGGATCAGGGGTAGGTGATGGTGGAGCCCATCCATATCATAGATCACAGGACCCTGGGCCTTCGAGGTAGAGAGATTGATCAGGTACGGGTGCAGTGGGACAGATACGACGAGACTGCAGCCACTTGGGAGGATGCCACAGTATTACGAGTGTAGTTTCCACATTTGTTCCAGTGACTTCCAGGAGGAAGTCGAGTCTAAGGGGAGGGGGATGTAGTGCCCACTTCCCTTTGACACTTTTAGATACTGATCTGGACACTGTTGATCTTATTATGGACACTATTATGTTTTGTTTTAGTATGATGGTTAGATGTTAGATCATGGATTATTATTGATCTGGATTCAGTTATTATGCATGATGATTATTAGAGACATTTTTATATGTGGATGATGATATACTGTTTGACATGGACATATTATAGATGTTGATTTGGAGACATGTGACATTGGATATTGTGAATAGAACTAGTATGAAATTAATTGATGATGATATAGTTGATTAATTAAACTGAAAATGATAATGTTGATTTCTTGATGTTGTTGTGATTCATATGTATAGATGGTTTTGTTATTATATTTATATCATTTTGGATGTTCTGATATGGCCACGAGGCCGAAGGAGGTATTTGTGTTTTGTAGGTTAAAATATCACAACAATGTCGGGGGACTGGAGACTAACCATATTGGAATTCTAGGTGAATTCAACAAGGTCACCATGGCAACTGTTTTGTGTGTGTGTGTGTGTGTGTGTTGTGTTTTGTTAGGGATTCCCATGGGGGGGATTTCCATTATATGTGACCATGGGTTTGTGTATTTATTAATGTGGTTTCTTTATTAATGTTGCATGTGTTTATTTTGTGATGTGTTACCATTTTCATTAGTTATTATATGTTGTGTTAATGTTGTGAATAATCATGTGTTAAAATAAATAAATCAAAATGTCATAAGATTGTAATTAATAAAGTTGTTGATCTTAAATGTAATGTTGTAAGAGTGTGTAAGAAATGTGTAAGAATGTGTAAGAAATATGTAAGATAGATTTTGGAGTGTTAAACACTTCATCCTCTTGGGAATTCGAATTTGTCCTTGGAGGCTATATTTGGAGGCTTGTGGGACAAGTTAAACTTGTCCCACACCTCTTAAAATTATTCACCAACCATACCTATGGTTTGGAGGTTAAATTTAGACCTTTTTAATGCATTTTGAAATGACTAATTGTAAGTTTTAATTGCACTTCTCTTACATGTTTTAAATTCAGTCCTTTTGGGGTATGGGTTATTTTGGAGTGTGTAAGTTAATTTGTCATTTTATTTATTATGTTTAGGTGAATGATGTTGACTTTGATCTTGGGGTTGAGGAAGAATGATGTGGCATCCCACATGGATCCACATCATCCTCTTCTCTTCCCTCTCCTTTAAAATTTGAACTCCTTGCTTGTTTGATGGTTGTTGAAACTTTGCATACTTTCCTTGGGGTGAATTTCTTGTTGTTTTGGAGTCTTGCTTGTGGAAGAAGATTGGAGACCATTGCATGTTTGTGTGTTGCTGATTTTGGACTGTTATTTTGGCATTGGGAAGCTTGTTGATCTTGGAACAAACTCCATTATGGAGAGGTAGGAACTTGAGCCTTTTAAAAATGTTTCTTTCTCTTGCATGCATGTATGAAATGGTGAATTGTTATGTGTGTGTTGGCTGGTTGGGTAGACTACTTAGGACATGGTGTAGGAGAAGGCTATGGGGATTTCAAATGGGGGGCATAAGGGAATGCCAATGGCATCAGTTTTATTGTGGAGGGAGTTTGGGATTGGGATCCACCATGGAAAATAAATAGCTTGCATTTCTTACTCTTGGGGGGGCATAAGGGAGAAACTTTGGGGGGGGGGGGGGGGGACATAAGGAGGGGTTGGGAGGCATAAGGTTTATGGGATATGATATGTTATATTGGTGGTATGATTATTGGTGGATGCCCAATTCCCAATTGGGAGGCATAAGTAGCTTCCCCCATAGATCCTTGCTCTTTTGGCTTGCTTGATGAAGCCTCAGTTTTGTTTGCACTTGTTTAATGTAGTTGTGAACTACATTCTTCTTGAAATGTGTTTTGAATGTGAAAATGCTGCATGTTTGTTGTGGAAGCCTTTGTTGCCATGTGTTGTATTGCATCTCTTATTTCAATATGGTTGGGGCTCGGGGGCCAATGAGGAAGGATGGCTTCTCCCTTCTCATTGGATGTCTTGGTTGGGTGGAGAGCATTGCCTTTCCCCCTTCCTTGTTGTGATCAAGATGAAAAGATGAAGAAACTAGCATGCTGTTGTTTTGGAGCAAGAGGAATATACAGTTTGACAGTCCCTTCTTTTGAACAAGTTATTGTAATCATTTCCACTTTGTAGTGGATGAATTGTATAGCCATTTGTAATGTGAAGATATTTGTATTGATAATGGAAGATTGAAATTGGAATGTGAAATGTAAAGAAGTTATATTCTACTCTCTGTTTTGAAAGGAAATGTGAAAGGATGTTATATGCATTGCATTTGTATTTAGAAATCAAATGGAAAAGTGATAAATTGTAAAGTTGTTATTGGAAATAAATAAAGGAATGCTTACTTTCTCAAACTTGTATGGTGTATTCGAATTGAATTGCTATTGTAAATTAAAATCTCTGTTGAAAAGAAGAATGCGTAGGAAGGAAGTATATTGTTTTTGCATCCTTGGAATTATATTAAAATTGAAATCAGAATTTGTAATTTTGACTTGGGAATGAATTGTTAGAATCAACTGAATGTATTAGACTATATTAGAAATAAGTTGTTACATTTAAATGATGGAATTGATAAATAGATCCTTTAAAAATTTGATCACTGGCATTGTAAATTCTAAAACTGGTAAATTTAAACAAAATGCACAGTTCAGACCTGCACTTAATAATCAACTTGGAAATGTTATGGAATTTAGCATGCTAAGACACTAAGGAATTCAATTTGACAAAGAAAACTTAAGAAAACAACTTGACCATTGCTAATTCGAATACAATCCCTCTAACAGTCATTTTCCTGTCATTTGATAGAAAAAAATACAAACTTGAATCAATTGGACAAATCAACTTTCTAAAAACACTCTAAACCCTCCCTAGATCAATTCTCCATGTCTGTTTGACATGTTGAGTGAAGGAGGAAACCAAATTTTATCAAAATTGAAAGTTGGAAATTACAAGCTTGCAAATTATAAGCCTGTAGATTTTTTTAAAAATTGACCCTTTAAACTTCATCAAAAAGTAAATTTTATGGATTTTGTGCAAAGAGGGCATCAAGAGATTTCCAAAAAGTCCTCGTTTTCCCAAAACTGAGCTTTCTAGCTCAAGTTATGGCCATTTGAAGTTTTACTTCAATTTGGCATTCAAAAATAAAATAAATCTAACTGTTAACTTTAATTTTTGACTTTGGAAAAATTTCCACAAAAATTCCATGGCCCCCGCCATCCCACAACCAATCGGGACCTGCCACATGGCACCTCGGAGGGGTGGACCAAATTTTAAACTTATCTTTTTTGAAAATTTTACCTTGGGAAAATTTTCCCATTTTCCCCGCATCCCCGCCGGCTGCAGCCAATCAGTGCTGACACGTGGCACGGTGGAGGGGCGGACCCCTTTTGAACTTAAACTTTTTAAGTTTTGGACCTTTTTGGGAAAATTTCCAATTTTTCCCCACATCCCTGCTAACCCACAGCCAATCAAGGGTGCCACGTGTCACTCTTGGCTACGACGGAGGCGTGGGAGAATTTTTAAAACTAACTTTTTTGAAAATTTTTGGAAAAATTTTCCTTTTTTCCCACTCCGTGGCCCCGCAACCCTGAGAAGGTGCCACCTGGCACCTTTTCGCAGACGGGGAGGGAGGACCCCTTTTTTCAGGCTTGGGAAATTTTTTAAAAATTTTTGGCTCAATCATCCATTTCCCTCCACCTTTCTCCCCATTTTCCAATCATGGGTTGACATGTGGGCACCCGCTTCATCCCCAGAGAAATTTTTTCCTTTGAAGTGAATTTTGCAAAAAATCCTCCACCACTCCCCCTTCCCTTTTTCCCCCTGCTTTGAACCAGGAGGCTCGACACGTGTCCACCAGGGACCTGCAGAGGCACGGGAGAAACATGGATTTTGTGCCCGTGCAATGGGAAAATTTCCTTGAGCCACCCCGCGACCCGCCAACCCACCAAAAGGCCTTCCTCTCCTCTTGATGACATGTGTCCCCCTAGGGGAAAATTTGACCTAAAAACTCCACCCGGCCATATCTTGAGAAATATAAGGAGTTAGGAGGACTTCTTTATATCACCAGAAAGGTGAGAAAATTTCCTATCCAATGGGAATGGTTTAGGGAAATTTTGGAAGTTAAGTATGAGAAAAATCTAGTTTGAAACTCTGAGGCTGCTAGAGAGTGGGCATGGGGGTAAATTACTCCCTGAACCTAACTAAAACATATAACCCTAAAATTTGAACCTTGTGAACTTGATATTAGTTAATGAAGGGAACATATGTTGTAGTACATTGGTCTTGTTCCAGAACCTGTTAGTGAAAACAGATGTCTTGCAACCTGGTTGTAGACACTTCAAATAAAAAAAAATTATTCTATAATTTTTCTAGCTAACCCTAGGTTGTTTCTTGGAGATCACAAGTTAGCATTTTCATACCATGTTCATGGAGGTGTTTGGCTCTAATGCATGTTCATACCTTGTTCAAAATCTCCCATTTAGGTGTATACTGGAAGGAATTGCTGGAAAAGTTGTGGAGTCTGGACTAATCCTTGGGAATTGCGTTTGCACGAGAATTTTCCATGGCTGCCTTCAGTAGGTCCAGAAAGGGGAAAAGAAGAAAACCTAAAACCACTTTTACCCTAGTTCACCCCCCTTCACTTCTCACCCACACACCTCTTTTGTTTTATCATTTTTTTAAATTACCACTTTTGTTTTATTTAATTTTTTTAACATTTTAGACAAATACATACATACATACATACATACATATAGATATATATATTCAATGATGATAATAATAATAATAATAATGTTATGATTATCCTATCGAATGTATAAATAAACTTGAGGATGTGATTTCGAGTTAAAATAACTTGCAAATGTAAGTCCTCACCAAAATTCCAAATCAGGGTGTTTTCCAAGAGACACCATTTCATGAAAATTTCTTCACCCTCACCAATCGGGCCTAACAATATGATACACTACAACATATTATATCTTTCATTGGAATCTTCTTGTATAATTTTCCCCTTAGTGGGATCTTACGATTATTTACACATACATAGATTTTGGGTACTCTTCCATTTACAAACATTACCTGATATGGGATCTTACAAATGTGCATACAAGAAATTACACATGTATTAAAAGTACATTTTTCAAATGGAAGGAAAAGAATGTCAATCTACATTCATAAAACAAAATTGGTCATTATACCTCAAACACTAATTTGGAGCACCACTTTGTCCATATTGTCAACTGTTGATAGATGTGATAGGAAATCCTATTAATCTTAATGTTAACAATTGTAAATGAGAATGCAAGTAAAATTGACACAGATTATAATCAATTACTCATAATGTTTCTTCTCAATTGAATGGTTTCTCCATATTCTACCTCCACATTTACTCAAAAATAATGAGTTATTTTCCTTCATTCTTAATGGAAACCCAAAAACAAATAATTGGAGGTGCAACTTAATAGGAATGCTAAATAGTTTTTAGCTATGAAAATGTACTATCCACAAAGGATAACAATTTATTACCCACCCATTCTGATGTGTGCTCCTCTTTTGGTTGTTCCTTATTACCGGGTTCTTCATTGAATAAATGGTTTTTTCCACGGGATTGGAATTTTGGTGTTTATGTCACTTATTTCTTACTTGTATTTGGACGAAGTTTTGGATGAAGATTCAAACAATTTTCAATCTACTGCCCACTCATTCTACAACAAGTATAATTGTTATTTCCATTCTCCACATCTTGTTTTAGAGATTGGTCCTTATTTATCTTATTTTCTAAGGATTTTCTCTTCCAACACATGGCCACACACTGGCTATTTAATCCAAAAAAAGTAAATAGAAATGCATATTCTAATTCTTTGTTACCTGACCATTCTCTTCATAATCAAAGTAAACATTGGAGTACTTGTGATGTCCATACCTTTTAGGACTATCATTTTGCAAGTATGATGAGAGGAATGGATGTTATCTCCTCTTTTGAAATTTTTATCTCACTTTGGATATGTCTTGTACCCTTTCTAGATGTTTTTCCCATGATTGGAAGGTAGTTTATTCCTTGATTTTAGCTTCCACTCACTTGTACAATCCTTACGAGAGGATTTCCCATTTTTTATAGAAACAATATTCTCGATAGTATCGACAAAAAAAATCCATTTTACCTTGCATGGGTTGTAAATTATGTAGTGGCTTGGGATCTAAATATTTTCTTGCTTCAATTGTTTTGGATCATTATCCAACTTCTCCTTTACCAATGCCAAATCCCAAACTTGCATAATGAGGTATTTCCTCAACATGTATGAGATTAGTAATTCCTTGGTTGTGGATATCAATTCTCTTTCAATCAAAAACCATCTCAGTTAACAACATAGAGCATATACCCTGAGTATGTTTCTCGATTTCACCAAAAGAATGATTTACATTTTTATGGGATGAAAGAGAACATGGTGAATAACTTACAATTCATACCTCAGTGGTTTATGCATTTGTGGTAAAGGGTTGTCTCTTATTAGATCCTTCTTTCTCCTCCACACACACACACACACACACACACACACACACACACACACACACACACACACACACACACACACACACACACACAAACATGTATACGCATGCACGCACACACACACACATGCACACACAAGCACACACATGTACACATAAACATGTGCACACACATGCACACACACACATAAATACACATAATGTAGACACAAAATCATGCACTTGATTACATTTCTAGGTCTTAAACACATACACGCATTCATATGATTCTTAAGCAAGAAAATTTGTAATTGACGATAGTCCTTGGCCTCTTTTCTGTGTTTCTTATTTTTTATTTGGTCTATTAGACCCTAAATCCTAGTCAGTATTTTACTTATTTATCTTTTATGGCTCCAGAAACCAGTACCTAGCTAGGACAGGAGTGCCCAGGCACCCCTGTCCCCTCTAGGTGCCCCTAACCCTTTTCCACCTTAGTCATTTTTATGTCTCGTTTATCTTTTGGGCATATTTTCACTTATGGTTCAGCCTTCTAGTTGTCAATTACGAAATTCAAACTAGGGAATCATATAAATACATAGTTATGTGTTCAAAATCAAGGACCAATCCCTAAGCATTATTATTAGAGTTTTCAGAAGGATCTATGATAAAAAAATGAATGCAAGAAATTATAGAAATTGAAATAACTAATAATAAGGTGCAATATGATCAAGAACTCATAAGGAAATAATAGCTCCAAATCACCTCAATGCTTCATATTTTCGATATTTCATAGGATACAGTTATACAATTCATGTACATATAGGAGGTGAATGTGTAACCTCCTCCTAGATCAATGGGGAATACACTTATTTGATGGAGACCACTCAATGAGAATGGGATACCAATTGTATGTTGTTGAAACTCCATGTGGCTTTGACTAGAGAAGGATGTGGCTTAAAGAAATCACTCCCAAAACCAACCATTTTCTCTGGTTGGTATTGAACAAGAGCATCCTTACCATTGACAACCTCATTAAGAGGGGATCCACCATGCCTAATAGATGCTAACAATGTAAGCATGAGAATGAGACAATCCATCACCTTCTCTTGCATTGTCCTGTTGTTGTTTCTTTATGGAAACTTATCTTTAGTAGATTTGGCATAGACTGGTCACTTCTAGATGATATTGTTTAAGCCTGGGAATAATGGCAGCTATCTTTCAAACATGGCATGCTTATAAAGTTTTTGAGGCTCATATTTCCCCACACCATTTGTAGAATTTAGAAGGCTCGCAACTCCATCATTTTCATAAATACTAGAAAATACAACAAAAGGCTCTTAAATGAAATCACATTTGCAGCTAAGGAAAACATTTTGAAATTTAAGCCTCCCAAGAATGCTAATTATCCCAAGGATGAGGCGAGGTTCTTAATTTCTTAGACTACTGACATTCAGAAGGTTCAAGTTCAAACACCCAACATTGACAGATCTCTTGTTCAGTGGATTCCCCCACCTGAAGGTTGGCACAAATTAGATTATGATGGTGCCTCTAAGGGAAACCCCAAATCAATTGGTGGTGGTGGTATAATTAGAAACCATCTTGGTCATCCCCATGCTACTTATACAGGTCCCATGGTTAAACAATCTAATCACTATGTTGACGCCCTTTCCACTCTTTAGGGGATGAGAACTGTCAGGGACCTCGAGGTGAGAAATTTAATTATCAAGGGTAATTATATGGACATTATAAAAAAACCTTATAGGTACTCAACCCCCTAGCTAAACCATAAAATATTTCATCAACAAGGAAATTACCTTATGTAAAGGGTTTAATAACATTAATATAGGCCACATTTATAGGGAGGGGAATAGTGTTGCTTACATATTTACAAATGATGGCATCATCAATAATCAATTTATAATTTGGCATGATCATGGGGAAATATCTCATACAACAAGATCCATCATTACTAAGGAAGCAAAGGCCACCTATCCATTCAATTATTTCCCACCAATGGATTAGGCAAGTGTGGTGAATTGATATTGTGTACTTTGAGCATTCAATAGCTATCTCTCCCAAACAGATTATTTTTACACACTTTTTTATTTCAGCTTCGATAAATGAGCTATTAGGAATCTTGTTAATTGTCATTTTCATTATCCAGTTTCTTTGTGGGCCCTCTGTTTTGGGTCTTTCTGTTTGGGATTTGACATTTGTGTTATCTGGGGGCTGATATATAGCTGCGATAAGACTGATGTTGCCTTGATTGTGTTATTTCTTCTCAAAATGTGTGGACCCTCTTTTCAAGTGGAGACAATATGTGATCTCCCCTGGAAGTAGGATGAAGAATTATGGAAGATTCTCAATGTGGATGGCTTCACGGACTTCATGCAAAGGATAAAATGGCACGATAGAATAATATCTCTCAATTTTTCCTACAAATGGAAAGATAGGGTGATAACCTTCAAGGGTAAGGAGATTACCATAACCGATAACTTGATTTCCTCCATTACCGGTTTAGGAATGGATGGGATTAAGTTTTACATGAAGAAATTCTATAGGGACACCAAGGATAAAATATTTGTGGAGGGTGAGGAAGCCCTATAGATTGGGAAATCTAGCATACGTTTCTCTTCTATCCCCTCCCCATATGGATATGTTGCTAAAATAATTGTGAGGTACATTACCTTATAAGGGTGCTACTCAACTCTTTTGCTCCATCACTTGGTTCTTTTGAACCATTTTAGGAACTCTGTTAAGGTTAGTTTCTTTTATTATATTCTTCATTCGCTTGAGAAATATTTCCTTGATATCCAATCCCATTTGTGTGCTCTCCCCCTTCATCAGGGGGTTATCTTCCTTATGCACCAGTAATTCCATGATGTTGTGGTCAACAATCCCTCCCCTGCTCTTTAACCTTTCCTCCTCAGCAACCCATAATCCGAACCAAAAATCCTAGCTTCTGGGCCTCCACCTATGATCCCCTAGATAAAAGGGTTTTGCATAGTCATTATAAGGAAAAATATATTGTTATGGCTTGAAATATTCTTCATATCATCTAGTTTTCCCCTAACCCTCAAGCTATATTTGATCTCAGAGCCCAATTGAAGTAGCAGGCTGACACTATCAAGGTAATAGAATACAATGTTGAATTTATTCTTAATTAAGGCATTAAGGAGGAATTAAACACTTGTGTTATTTCTAGGCTTAAGCAGAAGGTGAAAAATCTCACTAAACAACACAGTGCCTTGGAGGAGAGAGTGCAACAAGTAGTGAACAAGCAGATCAACCAGCTCTCCATGCACAAAGGAATGCTTGATTTTATTCAAGTTCAAGTTAAACAGATTTGTGACATGGGCGGAATTTCAAAGGTGTATGGAAGGATGGGAAACTCAAGAAGAAATTCATAACAACAAGCAGCCAGGACCCTACCCAACAAACTACCATCAATTTGTACAAGGCCTTGAAGGATGCTTAGAAATTTTTTAACAAGTTTCTCAAATAGGTCTTTGTTGTTACTTGGTTTTTATCTTATCGTTGTTTAGAGGTGGATTTGTAGTTGTTGTTTTGCTAATTTTTTAATGTTGTTGGGATTCTTGCAAGAGGTCTATCATTTCCTTGTTCTTCCTTATTTTATCTAGCTTTTTTTTACTTTTGTTGTTGGGGTGTGCCCCCACTTATTAGAAAACCACATTTCTCTCATTGTATATCCTAGTTGTTGAGCCTTTTTTTACGACATGGTATGGTCCCCTTCAAAACCATTTACCAATAATAAAAAATGGGAAATAACTCTCACTAATTGATACTAGAAGTAGAGTTTATTCCAGACAACTAGTAGGATAACTCAACAGAACTGGTAAGCTAAATCAACACAATTTATACAACTAAGCAAACATATCCCATGATTATAGGAAAGCTCCAAGTAAATAAAGAAATACAAGGAAATTAATATCCTACACTAACACCCCCTATAAGAACAGCTTAGATAGATAATGAAAAGGAAAGTGGGTCCCAAAAATAAGTCCTGATGAGGTACTCATGTACAATGCAAATCTACAATAAAGTGGAGAAAAGGAGAAAACCCGGTGGGAAAAAATCCCCCCAAAAGATAGACATGAAACTCGCTCAATAAAATTGGAGAAGAAGAAGTGGTGGGTCTTAGTAACTCAGCCTGATAAGGTTCCCACATATAATGATCATCCTCCATAGTAGAGAGAGAAAGAAGTGAGGACAAGAAGGTCCCCTCAGAAGAGTGTCAATGATGTGGTCCTCTGCGTAAAGAATAAAGATAATTAACTTGCACAAAACAAAATTCTTGCTCTTATGAAGGACAAAAAAGGAGCACTAAAAATTAGCCCACTCCACAAAGTAAGAAGAATCCTACACTACTCTGATCTATGCATCTAGTCTACAACTGACTTGTGGATTTCTTGCCAACGCTCTGGGAATCTAAGTCCCTCTACTTAACCAGTGCAACTACCGTATATGCATGTGCATGAAAAGGTGGATTTCTGTGGTGGCCTTTCAACCGGGGATCCAACAGGGGCACTCCACTGACCCTGCGGCAAAGCTAGCAATCTCTTGCTAGGGAAGACTTTGTCTGAAAGTGGGAAAGGGAGTGAGAAAAGAGGTAGGAGAACTAATGTTGCAGGTAGGAAATCAGATTCCTACACACACACTAGTTAGAAAATTTAACACATGCATTTATGAGAAGAAACAACCCTGTAAATGGCAACAAGACCAAATAAGAATTGTGAACACAAAGTATCAAAATCCCTTAGTCAAAGAAAGCTAGAAAATCCTTCTTCTTGTATTGATGCTTAAATCAAAAGTTGTACATAATGTGGGAATGGAAGAAATTTGAGAATGGAGGAAAGTAGAAGAAAATGGCTATCTCCTTTGCTTTCTCTAGGTACAATGCACTCTTGAGTTTACAAGATCAATCGCCAACCCTTTGAAATGGGAATGGAGTTACAATTTATAGAGTAGAATATGACTCTTCATCTACCCCCCAATGCCTTTTCATATGTCCTCGCACAACTTAAAACTTTTCAACTTCCTAGGAAATATTTAAGTCCCTTTTTATAACATAAAGGTGACTTATTACATTATGAACATTAAGACATATTAAAAAGTGCAACCCCAATGCAAAATTAGAACATTGAAAAGAGAGAGAAAGTTGGGGGAGAAGAGGAGAGAGAAAGAGAGAGAGAAGAAGAAGAGGAGATGTCATTCCCTGATGAAGTTCCGTTGATCCTCATTGATGGAAAGCTCCAAATGTAGTGAAACTCTGAATCTTTGAATGTCCTTGCACACTGTGAATCTCCTTCAAATTAGCTCATGAATTCTTGCCAAGTTGAGTGAACTATTTTTTGATGACCGCAACTCCCAGCCTGTGGTATGATATACTATTTTTAGTGAGAGGTGATTTTTTTGCCTCTTCTCGACCATCATGATGTGATGAACTCCCTTTTCGATACTGTAGTGCACCCTACCCTTGCCTCAGCCACTTCTTTGGGGTGACTTACTATTTTTAGTAAGCACCCATATAAGGGACTTACTATTTTTAGTAAGTGGTCATTTTTGCTTGTTTTCTACTCTGAACACTCATTCGGACTTCCTCATGATCTTCAATGCCCATTTTCTTTGTCTCAGCTTGTTTTGATGATGACTTTCCAAACATAGCAAGTCTATATAGGAAAAATTAATATTTTTAGAAAGTGTGTTTCCATTGCTCAATTTTTGATGGACCATAATTTTTTGGACTCTTCTTTTCATTATGATCACACCCTCTAATTTCACATAGTTTTTCCACTAGAATGATTGGAAATAAATTTTGAAAATTTGACCTGGTAGTGGCTTTGGGCACGGAGCTACCATGGCGGCCATTAATGGAGCTTGAAATTTTAGGTCTAGTTTTTGTCTCTATTTGAGATGAAAACAACTCCATTGTGATAGGTTTTTCATTTGGAGCTTCATGTGTAAGTTTTTAGCTCACTCCTATTGCCGAAATGATGGGAAATCTGACGAATGTGATCCAGAGCATGAAGTGGGATTTTTGTTGGAGAAAATGATTCTGGACACCATTTGACCTCTTTTTTTTGCATCTTGATTGTCTTGAAAAATTTGAAATTCTTCAAAATATGGCATCTCGATCTGACTTGTACTTTGCAAGATATGATGATTTTTTGATCGGGTGGCTTCATAGTTATCTGGTGAAAAATCTCCATTTTCTCTTCATTCTTCATCATTTCACTCCATTTTTCTCTGAGGCCTGCATATTACTATGAATTCATGGTGTGGAAAGTTTATGTGGCCATGGAGTGGAGCTGGTTCAGAGCAACAATGGTGGACCGGGTGTCTAGGACAATCATTAACGAAGCCATGGCAAGGTATGAAGCTGTGAAGGAGAAATGAGGGGGAAGAAATGGCTAAGTGCCAGATTTAAATTTTCAAAGAAATGCACATGGAGGGGACTGGGAACATTTTTTGTCCCTGATGTCCCTAACCTGTGAGGGACATCAATTTCCATGGTGAGTCAAGGGGTGTCCTCGATCCAAGGGACATGGATGTCCAAATGACTCATTTTTCCATGTCTGATGTATCCCCACCTTAGGGATATAAGGGACATCAGTTTCCATGGTGGTCAAGGGTGGTCCTGGAGCTGACACGTGGAAATCAGTTTCCAGGTTCCTGGGATGACACGTTGAGATCCGACGACAGGGAATGAATGCTCCAAAAATGCACCTGGGGGCTGAAAGTCGGTCACATGGATGTCCAAAAGGCTCCCCATAGGGGGATGGGAACATTTTTCAAGGTCTAATGTCCCTCACCTCAGGGACATAAGGGACATCAGTTTCCACGGTGGTCCTGGAGCTGACACGTGGCACTTGATCCGACGACAGGGAATGGATGCTCCAAAAATGCACCTGGGGGCTGAACTGTCAAGTCTGGAGGTCACATGAGGGTCCAAGAGGTCACATGGGGGCTGGGTGATTTTTTTCAAGGGTTGGTGTACCTGACCTTAGGGACGTTGGGGACATGAAATCCCACCAGGCTCCTGGTGCTGACACGTGTCCTCCCAAAAAATGACTAAGTCCTGAACTGCCTTTGAGAGGGCAACTTAGAAAGAAGATAACTTGAGCTCCCGGTGGAATTTATTGGTGAAATTTTATATGATCCTAACTGGAAATGGAATTTTTAATCCAATGGTTGGGGGTATCATGTCTTGATTCATCCATCTGATCCCTGAAAAATTGGATTTGTGATTTGAGACTCCACTTATACCTGATAAAAACTGCCTGCCAATCCTATGCGCCAAGGTGTTGTGAAAAATATGATTTCACCATCATGTAGGTATTTTAATCCTCTTTCCATATTTTTTTTTTACTTCTAACTCCATCTGGAGCTCCCAGAATCATCTTCTGAAGCCCAACAGTTGTTTTAGGCCTATGTACTGCCTAGGCTTGTGAACCCTAATTTTTTCTCAAACTGCTCCAAGTTTCTCAAAACTTCCCAAAACCTTCCAAAATAATTTCCATGATGTTTTAAGGTCTTCAATTCACCTCCATGTTGAATTTTACCCTTCTGTTCCACTCCAAGGGGTTGATCCAGTCCTGGGAAGGCCAACGATAGCCCTTCCCAATACTGCCAGAAGATAGTATCTTTTCAGAAATCCCTAAAATCACCTAGGGGGAATGAATAGACTTCTCTAAATCACCTAGGGGGATGAGATAACATTATTTAGGAGGTCATTTGGACTAACTGGATAGACTTGGGGTGTCTTGGAATGATGGGACTTGAAAAAATTAACACTGGGGTATCGTTGTCGTGCTTGGAAATTGTCAATTTCCCTGTTGCACATTTGCACGACAACAACTGGCTCTAGCTTGGGGACATGACATGGACTGAGCATAGTGAAGACATGACATGGGAATCCAGAATCTCAATTTTAGACCATATAGTTTTTTGACCAGTGCCTTATCCATTGGGCCCTGTAGAGTCATGTACAACTTACAAGAGAGAGAGAGAGAGAAGGAAACACACACACACAAAACAAAAAAGACACACACAATAGGAAGGGAAACACACCTAGAAATCACCTATGGTACAAGGCAAGGGACAACCCACTTTCACTGAAGCACTTTTCGTTCCTCAAGAGTTACCCCTGAGTGAGCAACACTGAGTGATGTTGATCTGCAAAGCCATTAACTGGTTCCATAAAGTAGCCTCCCCTCCTCAACTGCTTATGAAAGCCAGGTGCTTTCACAATTGTCTATGTACTTGGTAGGAGTGATTCCATGTGAGCTTCTTGATGCTCAGGTCCTTTGTTGGAAATTCCACTACCTTCATCCCCTCTGAAATTGGTTTCATCATGCCAGTTGCCTTCCATGTTTATCCATATAGCTGATTCTCCATCGAGCATCTCATCGCTGCCCCAAAGCTGATTTTTGCCATGTTCTGAACAACTTTCTTCAATGCAAATCAGCTCAATGTTTTCCCTATTATCTTCTTCCATGGTGGAGGTGTTGTCTTCAAAAATGGAGATGTCCAAAGGAGATACATGAACTTTTCTTCTTTTGCACTCATGAACTTCTTCACACAATGTGGAAGAAAAAGGCATGTTTTCATGTTTATTCTCATCAACCAAAGTATTAGAGAAGTCATCAAGCTTATCCAACTGCTCCATTTCAACATCAAAAATTGGTGCACCAAAATAGGAAGCACAAATTGACTCATACTTTTCTTGTATCTCCATGGCCCGGGTCAAGAGTTCAAGACCGAGTTGAGGATCCTCAGTTTCTTCTGTGGCCTTCAAGATATCTTGTACGGATAGTTCTTCTAAATTTCCATAGGCTCTTTTTTATCTTTATTGGAGGAATCTTCTTGTTGTGCCTCTAGGAGATGGTTAAAAATATGATCCATACAGGCCCATGATTCATCTGAAACATTCTCATTCACCTCTTTCATGATTTGTGTTGCTGAAGATTCACTTTCTTGCATACACAGGCATACTTGATTCATGACACCTACTGACAAGAAGAAGATGTCAAAGCCTCAAGGGAATGCCACTCCTTCAAGCTCAAAATCCATATCATCTTCTCCTTGGTAAGAAGTAGAGAACTGTGTTGGGGCAGCAGTATGAGAAGAATTTTCAGCTACATCTTGATCATCCATTATTAAATCCTCTTGCTCAGGTGAAAGATGAAAGGCTATGTTTTCACCATGATGATGATTCTACTCCTCGAGTGAGTAGAGGTTGTGTTTAAATTTCTCATTCTCCTCGGATTTGAAAATAGAGTGGGCTTCTTCCATTTGATCATCCATGATTGCATCGGGGAGAGAGTTTGATTCTTTGACTTCCTTCATTTCTTCATGCAACATTTTTATGTCACTTGAGGAATCAAAATAGGAAGGAGGATTATCTATGACCATCTTGAATTCATCATTTTTGGGCCATGATGTTATCTGAGTTTATTGCACTTCTTCACATCTCTCCATTTCATCATCAATTGAAAGATAAAAACTTGAAAAGAGATCATCCATGCTTACTTTGAATTGACCATCTTCTTCATCATTGGTGGAGTCTTCGGAGAGCATTGGATCATCCATTATGTAGCAAGGATCTTCCTTTACTGAATATATTATTCCCCCCATGGGCTGTGACTTGAGCCAAATGGAATTGTTGAATGGTGATTCTATCTTTGTCTCTTCTACTTCTTTCTCCATGACATTGCTTTGGCTTTCATTGGGAGGTTCCATGACAAGATCTTCTTCAGAAGCATCCAAGAATATTTCAGGAATGAAAACCTCATAGTATGGGCAGCAATCTGAGTCTTCTTCCATAGGGTGCATCTCATCTTCTTCCTCCATTTGATGTGGAGTTTCAAAATGTTCATATCTTCTCTGTAGAGCTAAAGCATACCTCCAAATTTCATCAAAGACTTCGGGGTCAGAATTTCCTTTTATTATGCTCTCAAGTATTTCCACATATTCTCTTTTCAACATGTTCATTTCTTCATCACCATATGCAATGAATTCATCTAGAGAATGGTGGAAGAAGGACAATGTTCTCAATTTTGTAGTGAGTTGTGCGAGATTGCAAAAATCTTCTTCAGTGGATCTTGCACCATCCTGTCTTTCATCATCTTCTTGAATGCTGATTTTATCTTCATCAGAAGGCTCAAGGATAGGATTTTCTTCAGTGGAATTCAAGAACCTTTCAGGTATGAAAACCCTATGGTACGAATGATCTTCAGGGTCTTCCTCTATAGGACAATTCTCCTCTTCTTCTTTCTCACTATGGGCTGCTTCAAGTTGCTCATTCATCTCTTGCAAGAATTTGGCATATTCTCAAGCTTCACACCTTATCTTATGTCTCCTTTGAATCCATTCTTCTTCATCGATGACAGGTTCTTTCTTCTTTCCTTTGTCAACACTAGTCTGGAACCATGGCTGATCAATGATCTTCTTTTCTAGGAAGACATCTTCTTCTTCTTCTTCACTGTCACTCATTGGTACTTCACTCCAATCTAGAAATTTCTTCATGATGTGGGAAAAAAATGTGATAGGGGTTTGTTCCTTGACAGATTTTCCTTCAAAAAATGATTTTCCTTCGAAATCTGATTTTTATTTTTTTATTTTCAGACCTTGCAGTCGTATATTGGGTGCAGATGCTGCTAAATCTGCCCCACGGTGGGCACCAAAAACTATTGGCAAGAAAATTTTTCAGGTGGAAAAACTTGTGGATTTCTTGCCAATGCTCTAGGAATCTAAGTCCCTCTACTTAACCGGTGTAGCTTCCATATATGCATGCATGAGAAAATGTGGATTTATGTGGTGGCCTTTTGACTGGGGATCCAACAGGGGCACTCCACTGACCCTACGGAAAAGCTAGCAATCTCTTGCTAGGGAATAATTTGTTCTGAAAGTGGGAAAGGGAGTGAGAAAAGAGGTAGGAGAACTAATGTTATAGGTAGAAAATCAGATTCCTTGCACACACACTAGTTAGAAACTTTAACACATGCATTTATGAGAAGAAACAACCCTTGTGAATATGGCAACAAGACCAAATAGAATTCACTGATCAAAGTATCAAGAAACCCCTCAGTCAAAGAAAGATAGAAACTCCTTCTTGTATTGATGCTTAAATCAAAGTTGTACATAATGTGAGGAATGGAAGAAATTTGAGAAGTGGAGGAAAGTAGAAGAAAATGGCTATCTCCTTTGCTTTCTCTAGGTACAATGCACTCTTGAGTTTACAAGATCAATCACCAACCCTTTGAAATGGAAATAGCATTACAATTTATAGAGTAGAATATGACTCTTCATCTACCCCCAATGCCTTTTCATATGTCCTCGCACAACTTAAAACTTTTCAACTTCCTAGGAAACTTTTAAGTCCCTTTTTATAACATAAAGGTGACTTATTACATTAGGAACATTAAGTCATATGAAAAAGTGCAACCCTCAACATGAAAAAATTATAACATTTGAAGAGAGAGAAATTTGGGGGAAGAGAGAGAGAGAAAGAGAGAGAGAGAGAAGAAGAAGAGGATATGTCATTCCTGATGAAGTTCGTTGATCCTCACTGATGGAAAGTTCAAATGCAGTGAAACTCTGAATCTTTGAATCCCTTGCACACTTCTGAATGTCAAATTGTGCTCAAATGCTTGCAAGTTGAGTGAATTATTCCACTGATGAGTAACTCCCAGCTTGCGTATGATTACTATTTTTGTGAGGGATGATTTTGCTTCCTCTTCTTGACCATCGTGATGTGATGAACTCCCTCATTCGATCATGCGCACCCTACCCTTGCCTCAGCCACTTCTTTGGGGTGACTTACTATTTTTAGTAAGCACCCATATAAGGGACTTACTATTTTTAGTAAGTGGTCATTTTCACTATTCTCTACTCTGAACACTCATTCTGGCTTCCTCATGATCTTCAATGCCTGTTTCCTTTGTCTCATCTTCTTTTGATGATGACTTTCCAAACATAGCAAGTCTATATAGGAAAACTTACTATTTTTAGAAAGTGTGTTTCCAGTGCTTGATTTGTGATGGAACATAATTTTTTGGACTCGTCTTGTCATTACGATCACACCCTCCGAATTTCACATAGTTTTTCCATCTAGAATGATTGGAAATAAATTTTGAAATTTTGACCTGGCAGTGGCTTCGGGCACGGAGCTACCATGGGCCATTAATGGAGCTTGAAATTTGTAGGTCTAGTTTTTGTCTCCATTTGAGATGAAAATAACTCCATTGCAATAGGGTTTTAATTTGGAGCTCGTGTGCAAGTTTTTAGCTCACTCCTATTGCCAAAATGATGGGAAATCTAATGAATGTGAGCCAATGCATGAAGTGGGATTTTTGTTGGAGAAAATGATTCTAGAACCATTTGACCTCTTGTTTGTTGCATCTTGATTGTCTTGAAAAATGAAATTATGCAAAAATATGTCATCTCTTGATCTGACTTGTACTTTGAAGATATGATGAGTTTTTCGATCGGGTGGCTTCACGTAGTTATCTGGCAAAAATCTCCATTTTCTCTCTTCATTCTTTATCATTTCACTCCATTTTTCTCTAAGGCCTATATTTGTTATGCATTCATGGTGTGAGATTTTGTGGACATGGTAGAGCTGGAAAGCAAGAGCAACAATGGTGGACCATGGTGTTTGGAAAATCATTCATGGAGCCATGGCAAGGTATGAGAAATGAGGGGGAAGAAACTGTGGATTTAAATTTTCAAGGATGAAATGAGGGGGAAGAAACCTCAGGGACATGAGGGATAAGTGTGATGATGTGTCCTTGATCCAACGACATGGGATTTCAAAAATGCACTGGGGACTGAAAGTCAGTCATGTGGGTGTCCAAAAGACTCCCCATAGGGGGATGAGTGAATTTTTTCCATGTCTGATTGTCCCCCACCTCAGGGACATAAGGGACATCAGTTTCCATGGTGGTCCTGGAGCTGACACATGGCACTTGATCCGACGATAGGGAATGAATGCTCCAAAAATGCACCTGGGGGCTGAAAGTCGGTCACATGGATGTCCAAAAGGCTCCCCATAGGGGGTTGGGTGCATTTTTCAAGGTCTGATGTCCCTCACCTCAGGGACATAAGGGACATCAGTTTCCACAGTGGTTCTGGAGCTGACACGTGGCGCTTGATCCGATGACAGGGAATGGATGCTCCAAAAATGCACCTGGGGGCTGAACTGTCAAGTCTGGAGGTCATATGAGGGTCCAAGAGGTCACATGGGGGATAGGAAAATTTTCAAGGGTTGGTGTACCTGACCTTAGGGATTTCAGGACATGAAATCCCACAGGCTCTTGGTGCTTACACGTGTCCTCCCGAAAAATGACTAAGTCTTGAACTGCCTTTGAGAGGGCAACTTAGAAAGAAGATAACTTGAGCTCCTAGTGGAATTTCTTGGTGAAATTTTATATGATCCTGACTAGAAATGGAATTTTGAATCCAATGGTGTGGGTATAATGTATTTATTCATCCATATGATCCTTGAAAATGAATGGATTTGTGATTTGAGACTCCACTTGTACCTATAAAAACTACCTACCAATCTTATGCACCAAGGTGTTGTGAAAAATATTATTTCACCATAATGTAGGTATTTTAATCCTCTATTTTTAACAATGTTTTTTTTTAATTCTAACTCCATCTGAAGTGCAAGGTGAGAAACTCTCCAGTGAAAGATATTTCATACTCCTATGTTTATGTGTATGCATGCAATTTTTGCGGAGGTTCTGATTCAAAATTCCTACTCTAAAACTACCAGGGAGACAAAGTTGAGAGAAAACATGGAAATGGAACCAAAACTAAGTAAAAAAGGTGATACACCAAAGGAGTGATGGACCTCTCTTTTTTCAAATAGACACATATCATAAGAATGCAACACTAGAACATGCAAAAATTTCCAAAATGTAATGAAGGATCAGAAGGAAACAATAAACGCAAGAAAGGATTGAAAATTCATTCACAGAGCATGATTTATCATTCCCATTTTTTGATACACTGCATTACAATGGAAAGGAGGAAAAAATATATTGTAATTCCAATGGGAGGCATGAAACTAAACAAATTCACATGCCAAGGGGAAGAGGGGAGTCTTTCAAGAATAAAAACGTCCAACACTTTACAAATGAGCCAAATCTGGCTTTTAATCGATGAAAAAATAGAACAGAGGAGAGAGAAACATGGGAAATCCATTTTTTTGCACCCACTAACTGACAACATCCATTAAAATGGTAAGTGTACCTCTAAAAATCCACTTTTTGATGCATTTGGCCATGTTGGAGAAGAAACGAACGCCATACTTCATCAATTTTGGTGCCATTGGGGGTCGGTTCTACATTTTTTACTCTGCCAGAGACATTTTCTCAATATTCTCCCACCTAACTTGACCAAAAATCAAATTTGAAGATTTTATGGCATAGAGGGAATTGATAGCTTTACAACTATACCAAATTTTATGAATTTTGACCACTAGATCGAAAGATATGACCTTTTGAAATTCTATTGCCAAATTAGGGCAAAAAATTATGTGAAAAATGGGTCAGCGGGCTCAACCTTTCCCTTTTTCCATTTTTTTCAAATTGCCCAATTTACAAAAAATATCTCAAAAAATTCCCTAGTGGCCCCACATGGGGTAAAGTGCCATGATGGCATTAAAAGGGCTTTGCAGGTCCAAAGATCACTTTTGCGCTAAAAGCACAAAAAAAGTTAAAGTTTGAAATCCACCTCCCGCAGCTTGCAACCTTTACTGATTCACTGCTTTGACTTTGACTTTTGGCCTCTGGCGGAAGTGCGGTTGTCACCTTGTGAATTTTGTCCCTTTAGAGTGTAAAAGGGTTAAGTTCCAAATTCCCTCATATCACTTCACCATTCTCGCTTTGCTTATGCGGGGGCCTATGCGGTTTACATTCCTCCTTTGAGTCCCCAGGCCAAAATTTTCAAGTTCCTTTGCCCCACGCCACTTGACGGGCTCATGGGTTCAAAAATTTTCCCTTTGTGCCCTCTTAGCCAAAATTAGTAAAAATCAAAAGTCTTCCCGACTTTCCACTGACCCACAATTCGACACGTGGAAAAAATTTTTCCTTAGCTCCGGGCCTTACCCAGGGCAAATTTTCCCATCCAAACTCCGCCGAGCCATAACTCAAAAACTACAAGGAGTTAGGAGGACTTCTTTACCTTTCTGGAAAGGGGAAGAAAAATCCTATCTGATGGAGCCATCTCCAAGAAATTTTGAGTGCTTTAAAGCATGCAAAAATCTTTGCCTGAGAAAAAGGAAGGAAGAATGAAGGCAAGTTAGCCAAAAATAAGCATGGGCTTATTTTGGATAACAATTTTGGTGACTCAGAGGGGTCATCTGCCTACTAGATGAAGTGACCAGCTGCCTGAAGCAATCCATTGGGCATGGAGTCATGAACTCAACTACTTGTTACTCTCAATTCATTAGAAAATCTCTAAGATGAAGATTGTGAGAGTAGAAAATTACTTTGACCTAGAACATGATCTGCAAAAGATGCATCTTTGGGGCAAAAAAAACCTGTGCCAAAGCACTTAGGCAAATGTAAATCTAAGATACAACAAAAAAATGTGCATAAGCACTTGGAGGAATGAAAAAATCTAAGCTAATATGTACAAGGTGATAAGTTTTCCTTCTAATAGCAATGCTTTAGATGGATTCCATTAATTGGAATCTGCAGTTCCTCACCATCCAATGTAGACAATTGGAAGGCATTGTTGTTTTTACATTTTGTGACCATGTAGGGGCCACTCCAAATGGCATCAAATTTTGAATGCCTTCCTGGCTTTGCTCGGTCTGCATCCCATTTCAACACTAAATCTCCAACTTGGAAAGTTCTAGCCTTAGCTTTCCTATCAAAGCTTCTCTTGATCAATGTTTGGTCCTTTTCCATTGTTTGGGATGCATGCTCTCTGATTTCTTGGAGTTCCATCAATTCTGCATATCTAACCTCCATGGGCTCAAACTCCAACAATTCCAATTGCTTCATGAGTTCCAATGTTGGTAACTCAAGTGATATAGGCAAGAATTCCTCTTTCCCATAAACAATCCTAAATGGAGAGTTACCTGTGGATCTCTTAGGAGTTATCCTATCAGCCCATAGAGATGATTTGAGCTTAGTGTGCCAAGTCCTATGATTTTCATTAAGAGTCCTCTTGATGATCCTTAATAGATTCTTATTTGTGGACTCAACTTGGCCATTACCTTGAGGGTAATAATTTGATGAAGTGCTCAAATAGATCCCATTTCTAATAGCCCATTCAGTTACCTTTGATCCTATGAATTCCAATGCATTATCTGATATTATAGTGGTAGGTATACCAAATATGGTTGTTATTCCCTCATAGAAGTCTAGAATGCTAGATTCATTTGCCTCTTTGAGTGCCACTACCTCAGTCCATTTGGTGAAGTAATCTGTTGCTGTTAGAATCCATTTGTGCCCTTGGCTTGAGTTTGGATTAATGACTCCAATGAAGTCCAAACCCCATTGCATGAATGGCTGGTCAACTGAGATTGGGTGCAATGGAAGTGCTACTAACCTCTCTTTACCTGTGAAGAATGCACAATTCTTGCACCTCTTGATCCATGCATAACAATCACTAAACACTTTGGGCCAATAATAACCAGCCTTCATGATCTTGAGAGCTGTCACTCTTGGAGAAAAATGACCCCCAGCTGATCCATCATGGAACTCTTCTAACATTTTCTCAATCTGATTTGTCCCAATGCATCTCAGCAACACTCCATTGATATCCTTTTTGAACAAGACGCCATCAACAAGTACATATGGAATAGCCTGCAATCTAAAGTGTCTTCTTTTGGATTTGTTCATCTCTGGAGGGCATAGGCCTATTTGTAAGAAGTGCATTATGTCTTGGGTCCAGCAAGGAGTGAGCACACCACCATTTTCTTCTTGAACATCTCTTTGTTCTTGGCTATCTTGCAACACCAAAACAACATTCTTCTCTTTGCTTGCTTCAATTGGTTGACTCAAGGCCAATTTCTCACACAATCCCTTTCCTCAAACCATCTTGGTGACTTTGATCTCAATGTCATACTCCATGACATGAGTAATCCACCCTGCATGTTTTTCATTTAGATCTTTGTTGAGGAGGAAGTCTTTAACTCCCACATGAGAAACCAACAGTTGAACCTTGTTGTTTGAAACTAGATGCTTGAATTTATTCAACTCCTAATCATTGCAAGAACATGCTTCTAAATGAAAGAATACCTTACTTCATAGTCCTCCAAGATTTGGCTAAAGAAGGCTAATTGGTTGCTCTGCATTTTCTTTGTTCTGTTGTACTAAAATTGTAGAAATTGTATCATCTACCGCCAAATGCATAAAGGATGAAATCTTTGGAGAAATTTGGGTTAATGAGAGTTGGAGCCTGATGAGATAGCTTCTTTGATTGCCTCAAAACTTTCCTTACCTTCAGCTGTCCATTTGAATGCCATGATTTTCTTCAACATCATAGTTATTGGCTTGACAAGGGCTGCAAAGTTTGGAACAAACCTTCAAACAAAATTGATTCTTCCCAAGAAACTTTGAAGAGCCTTCTTATGGACTTGGCAATGGTAGTGCTCTTATTGCTTCAACCCTCTCTGGATCAATTGCTAATCCTTCTTTGGAAACAATGTGGCCTAGGAGCTTTCCTTCATGAGCTAGGAATATGCATTTTTTGGGATTCAAGGATACTCCAAATCTTCTACATATTTGGAACACTTGTCTCAAATGAAAGAGATGGTCTGTTGTACTTTTAGAAAATACAGTAACATCATCTAGGTATATTAACACTATTTTTGTTGATAAATCCGTTGAATGCCATATCCATTTCCCTTTAGAAAGTAGCTCCAGTGTTAGACAAAACCAAATGAAATTTTTCTATATGCATAGGTTCCACCATTTTGTGGTGAAGGATGTTTTGAACTGATCATCTTCCTTTATCACGATCTAATTATACCTTGAATAACCATCTAGTAATGAAAACCTCTCAGAGCCAGCAACAACTCACCAATAGACATAGATCATAAGTATGCAACACTAGAACATGCACAAATTGTCAAAATGTAATGAAGGATCAGAAGGAAACAATAAACGTAAGAAAGGATTGAAAATTCATTCATAGAGCATGCTTTATCATTCCCAGTTTTTGATACGATGCATTACAATGAAAAATAGGAAAAAACATATTGTAGTTCGAATGGGAGGCCTGAAACTCCACGAATTCATGTGCCAAGGGGAAGAGGGGAATCTACAAGAACAAAAACCCCAACACTTTACAAATGAGCCAAAACTAGCTTTTAATCGATGAAAAAATAGAACAGAGGAGAGAGAAATGTGGGAAATCCATTTTTTTGCAGCCACCAACTGACAACATCCATTAAAATGGTAATGGCACCTCTAAAAATCTACTTTTCGATGCATTCAACCATGTTGGAGAAGAAACGGACGCCATACTTCATCAATTTTGGTGGTTGGGGCTCGGTTCTACATTTTTTCCCATGCCAGAATTATTTTCTCAAATTTCTCCCACCTAACTTGACCAAAAATCAAATTTGAATATTCCATGGTGTAGAGGGCATTGATATCTTTCCAACGGTACCACATTTGATGAATTTCAACCACTGGATCAAAACATATGACCTTTTGAAATTCTACAACAAAATTAGGGCAAAAAATGGTGAAAAACGGGTCTGCGGGCTCAACCTTTCCCTTTTTCCCTTTTTTGCAAAATTTACAAAAAGTCTCAAAAAACCCTGCAGCCCTGCAGGGGAAAAGTGCCACGTGGCATTAAAAGGGCTTCATGGGTCCAAAGATCACTGTTGTGCTAAAAGCACAAAAAACATTAAAGTTTGAAATACCTCCCGCAGCTCACAACCCTGCTTCCTACTTTGACTTTGACTTTTGGTCTCTGGCGGAAGTGTGGGTCACCTTGTGAATTTTGTCCATTTAGAATGAAAAGGGGTTAAGTTACAAATTCCCTCTAATCCTCTGCCTTCTCGCTTTGCTTAATATGCAGCCACATGTCCTCCTCAGACCTTAGGAAAATTTTCTTCCTTTGCACCTTTGCGGGTTCGTGGGCCAAAAATCACCTTTGTGCCCTCTAGCCAAAAGGACTAAGTATCAAAAGTATTCCTCTTTCCACTGACACACAATCTCCTTTGGAAAAATTTCTTCCTTAGCTCCGCGGACCCGCCCAAGGTAAATTTTCATTGTAAACTCCACCGAGCCATAGCTCAAAAACTACAAGGAGTTAGGGGGACTTCTTTACCTTTCTAGAAAGGGGAAAAAAATCCTATCTAATGAAGCCATCTCCAGGAAATTTTGATTGCTTTAAATTTGCAAAAAACTTCCTACATCAAAAGGAAAAATGAAGGCAAGTTAGCCAAAACAAGCATGGGCTTATTTTGGATAACACTTATGAAGCCCAATAGTTGTTTTAGGCATGTGTACTGCCTAGGCTTGTGAACCCTATTTTTTCTCAAACTGCTCCAAGTTTATCAAAACTTCCCAAAACCTTCCAAAATCATTTCCATGATGTTTTAAGGTCTTCAGTTCACCTCCATGTTGAATTTTACCCTTCCTAATACTGCCAGAAAGTAGTATCTTTTCAGAAATCCCTAAAATTACATAGGGGGAATGAATAGAATTATCTAAATCACATAGTGGGATGATATAACATTAGTTATTAGGTCATTTAGACTGACTGTATAGACCCATGGTGTCTTGAAATGATGGTATTTGAAAAACTTAACATTGGGGTATCGTTGTCGTGCTTGGAAATTGTCAATTTCCATGTTACACATTTGCATGACAACAAGCTGCTAGATATCTAAGATGAAGCAACGATGCACTCAAAGGTAGCAACTGGTGTATGTGGAGTGTTTTTAACTAAGAAATCAAGATGCAATTGAGCATGAAAGGAAATGGTCACATATATCTCAGAGGAAAGTTATCTAATAGAACACTATTTGGAGAGTGAATGGAAGCATGAACATGGATGACAATGAGCTCTGTGGAGGCAATCGTAGGGAGAGTGTGCTCAATAGAAAGATCTTGTGGCAAATGGTCAACATGGGACTCATGAGTAGCTAAAGGTGCAGAATAACACTCAATAATCAAAGGTATGTGAGAAGGGGGAGAATATATGGAGGCACAAGAGTGGTCTAGGGAAGCTTCACTCTCAGATGGTGAAACAAGATCATCATACAACTGTCAGATAATGGTCTAGGTAGTGAAAGGGAACTCAATGTGCTTAAATGAATGAAATGTATCCCTAGAAATAATAATATCAAGAAGGCCATAGACCTCATCATTGTGGTTAAACCACCTCATTCTTCTATATAGGCTCATTAGGCTCAGGAATGAGACCATGAAGGTAGGGAAACAAACGATACATAATGTACAGTGATTGGTAATTTTTGCCTTCCAAGACATAAAGTTCCCAGAGTCTCAAGTATAAAAACAAAATGGTGAAACTCCATAATGTAGATAAACCCCCAAAATTATCCCAGATGACAATTTATAACTTAGTGCGAAAATTACAAGTCCCTAGTAGAGTTTTGCAAGAACCCCTCAAGAATGTGGCACTTTATAAAGTAGTATGTTTACAAAAATAAATAAATTCAATCATGTAGGATCACGAGATAAAACATTTACATTTTTGTACCAAAAACAATGCTCAATATCCGAGCCACCAATCAAAAGTTTATAGCAAATACAATATATCTCGTAAATAATGGCTTATGTAATTAAATTTTGTAAACTGCATTAAAAAAATGTTGGAAATGAGGGGAAAGGGGGTCGTGCATGTACTTGTTGGAACTGGGACGAAATGAAGAACATAATGGTTTAATATGTGAGGGGAAATTGACCTCCTACCGACCCAGGCCTCATCCTTCGTCTTTGTCAGGTGAAGATACAAGTTTTAAAACCATGTAATTCTATTTACCAATTAACCAACTTTTACCAAATAGAAAAACAATACTTTGCAATGAAGATTTTTAAGTTGGAAATTAAAATCTATTTCATGTTAATAAATGTGGGAAATGCGTTGGATTTTAGGTTTAAGACGAATTATTTAAAAACAACTTTATCTTTGTTGATATTTTTTTAGATTGTTTATTGTTGAATGGCACTTCCATAGACTACAAAATAGATAGTTGACTGATCCATCCAAATCATGGAAATGCATGTAAGGTGATTGCATTTGGAAGCCTTCACTTGATGCAAGCCAAAAAATAGACCTAACATAAAAGGTGCAAGCAAAAAACATATTTGTAAGTTTGATCAACCACTGAGACCAAAAATGTCTTATGGCAAGAAATATATCCAATACAGATAGATCCAAGGGCATTAGAATTTAGGTGTCATCAAGCATAGATGCAGGCCTGTAACTCAACAAACAACAATGATGGGATGTTAAAACACCCTTAGAGCATCTGTAACAATGCCTTTGACACAATATAACTCCCCTCAGACACAAGAGCGTGTCCAAATAATGTTAAATGCTCTTCACAACAAAAACGTGGAAAATAAATAAAACACCCTTCACAAGACAAAAATGTGGCTAAGGTCAAAATAACAACCCAAATCTAAGGATGCCCTAGCTGAAGCCTGAAACCAAATCAGGCTATACACCAAAAAATGTCTTTAGAAGATTCCCTGAAACATAGCAATGGCACAAACACATTTCTAATTTCACAACATAGAAATGGCCACCACAACAGAAAAGCTACAAAGATCTATTTTACCAGCATGAAGTAATTATTTTTTTTGCACAATAACAATCTTATTTGAAAACCAAAAATAAAACAAATGGAAAACTTGATCACTAGAATGGATCTAATACCATATTAGAGTTTCTGGATTTCTGATGAAAAATGAATGCACAAGAAATTACAGAATTGAAATAAATAACAATAAAATGCAGTATGATCATGAACTCACAAGGCAATGATGGCTCCAAATCAACTCAATCCTTAATATTCTCCATATTCCATAGGATAAACTAATGCAATTCATGTACATATAGAAGGTGAATGTGTAACCTCCACCTAGATCAGTGGGGAATAAATCTCACTAAATGATACTAGAATTAGAGTTGATTCCACACAACTAGTAGGCTAACTCAACACAATTGGTAAGCTAACTCAACACAACTGCTACAACTAAGAAAACATATCCCATGAGTGTAGGAAAGATCCAAGTAAATAAACAAATACAAGGAAAATGAATATCCTGCACTAACATTTACTGGTCACCTAAGCTTGCATCTGCAAAAGGTACTTAAACTCATTTCAAAGATTAATTTGACATTCAATCCCTTAAGACGACAAGGGACAAGAATTTTTTTCATACACTCACAAAATGGGACTTCTTGGGATTAGGAAACCATGATTACATCATTGTTACATTATAGATATAAGTAGATGATCAATGGTATTTCTATTGTGGCAAGTCTTAGAGAACGCATTTGAGTATCATACACTATTTACAATACATTTGTTTTTAAGATTCTTTGAAACACTCAATCTGATTCATTTTAAAGGTGGCTCCTGACATTGTTAAGTCTGAATGACATTCTCCATATAAAAAAAGGTCTTTATGAGATGTTTTGGTATTTGATGTTGAATTGTGGGTTTTGCAATGATATATATTTTCTAGGTTACAAGTACCCTTATGAACCAAAGAGAGGAAGCTAATTTGATTCCAAATAGGAATAGTTTTGAATCTTGTTTCTAAATTGTATGAAAGTTAGATTTATTCTTATCTGCACAGTCATTCTAGGCCAACCCAATATCAATTTTAGAATCCCAGAGTACAATGGTCACCTATGGGATGGATAATGTTAGGTTTAATATATCTTAGTGCTCTTGCATTTGTATGTATGGGTGAATAATAATTACATGTGTAATTATTATTATGGTAAATTAGTGAAAGTACAAGCTTTACTATTATAATATTAAATATCTGTAAAAAGTTGAAATCTAAAATCTGGTTAAAAGTATGTACTTATTAAGTTAGAATAATAAAACCAATTAGTATTTTTTATTAAAATATTGGTGAGAGGTTGAAACCATACTGTAATGGTTGTACATGACCTTTGCAAATGTTGTTGTCAGGACTTTTTATTATACATCTCCATATAATTTTTGTATTGAAATAGTGAATATAATGAAAAGATGATCTTAAAGTTCCTAGATTTCGTAGAGGTATTATCTGTGTAGCTATTTCAAGCCTTGATTCTTATGTATTAGATCAGATTAATTTCTACCTGGATAGTTGTTTAATCATCCGTGACTCCTATAACCACTTAATCAACAAAGCAAATTCAACATGCATATAGTTGTTAGACCAAATTATCCTTTTAAAATAAAGGATGAAATGTTCTATTGGATCACTAAGTTTACCTTTCTTAAATCAAAACTTAGGTTTTCTTTTCAATTATGAAGCTTATGCTTGTAATGTGTCATATGGGGTACTTAATAATTTATATCAGAGCAGTTACAAGGCAAAAATACTCTTAGAATTAAAGGTTTAATAAAATAAATAAGAATTTTGATAAATCCTCACAGAAAGCAATCAAATCCACATACCTTTTTTCATAACCTTAATCATTCATCTTTTTGACAAACACATCACATACATCTTGGTTACAAGTTCCACACGACACTTGCATAATATCTATTCCACACATCACCTAATGTTATTATGAAACACAAAGTATAAGCCACAACTTACACAGAATGTTGTTATCGAATTAAAATTGTAATGAAACCAGTTTTACGTTAAAACAAGGATACAAGAACTATGTTTCATATATAAACCGAATGAACACCTACACATGATATACAAGTGGAGTTAAAATATTACTTTGAAGGTCATCCGCATCTGATTTCATGAGATGATTCAATTCCTAATAATCATGTATTATGTAATTTGACCCATTGATACTATCAGGTACTTGACACTTGTTCTTGATAATCTTATCATTTTGGGACGGTGATTTGCTTGTCTTTCTGGTTTTATTGTTTCTTCATTCATTGCTTCAAAAAGATTGATTTTCACATTGCATCATCAATTTAAATTACATTTCATGTTTATTGTGTCAGAGCCATCTCATTCTGGAAAAATTTACACTATTAACTCAAGAATTAGGAATTAAACATACCAGGTTACTTCCCTAAGTTTGTTTTTGCCAATTCTTAGTGAAGATCTCCATGAATAGGACATGAGTTAAAATTCCGATTACGTACTTTAATTTTAATTATCCAAAGCTATTTGACGACATCAAGGGATACATTCTCTCAATGTGAGTGCTCAATTTGCTTATGAATATTCCATGAATTTATCAATCTTTTGATTCGTGGAGGGAACGACTTGAAAAGCTTAGGAGTATGATATTCATTAGTACAAGAAACATACTCAACTTCATTTATCAGACTTAGCAACTTGGGAAATATTGGTCTGGCATGAGAATTTTGATCCACTAATTTATTTGTACATTCTTATTCAAAAGAGGAAGAAATTCTCATTGGTTTCATTTTAGTGTCTTAATCAAATTTAGAAATTCAAACATTGTCGAAGGACCATAGTTTTCAAGGTTCACATCTTCCTGCATTAAGAAGAAGGAATGGTACATCTTTGCCAATTACAAGAATAAAAAGGATCACTTTAGCTAGAGGCCACTTGTCATGGATTAATAATATCAACTGAAACATGCCACATATATTCTCTATTAAAGACTTGGGATAAGCAACTGAATTGTTCATTTCTAAACTATTATAATAAGTTTTTCAGACATAAACAACTATAATCTTGGATTTCAATCTATTCATTGGTAATTCCTTATTCTAACTCAGAATACAAAAATTTTAAGAAAATTGGTATGCACATCTTTACATTTTGAAGTTGGATATGGTTGATCTTTATATTGGGTGTAGGTTGTCAATATTGATGCTTCTAATTGAATCTAGGTATACAATTACTTGGTTTTAAATTTTTATATCTTGTATAGGGAATAAAAGCATCATTAAGAAATCTAATAAGCAGGAGTTTCTGATTCAAATTGAATCATGTTGGTCAGGTAGCCCGTTTTTGTTCTATTCTTTGATTAACTAAAATTAACTAATAAATGGGGATATATTTTAGTTAATATAAGCTATGAACATAGATAAATAAAGTAAATAAATGCAGTAAATGACTATGTAAAATGATCAAGAAACTATGATGCAAAAAAATGCTAGAAACCTAATGTGTAAGAGAGAATAGAAAAACTCAATAATTTGGAGAATAGCTTGTGTAAACTATGTCGTCACAGAATGACTTGAAAATAATTTAGAAGCATGAACGAATGTGTAGAAGTCCCAGAAAATGATGGATCTATGAGGATCTAGCTAGACTGGAGCACCTGGAGAGGGACTGGGGCTTAACGGGTGCTCTGGTCTGCAAAATTGGGTGCCCTGGTCTATGTAAAAGGTCTAGAAATGAATTTCACAGGTTTGACAGATAGTGGTCTGAAACCCTCATGTATCTGTCACATTAGATTTGTTGTATTGCTTCAGGATGTCGTCTAATAATCCAAGATGAATAGGAAGACCTACAAGAACCAAACAAAGTATCAAAACCATAAAAATAGAAAATTCAAATGAATGGGTTAGACTGACCTCAGCTGCCACAACAGTGGGCTTACTAACTAAGTGTTGCACTACATTTCAGACCCAAATGTAGTTCTGGTGATTGTGTGCATAATGTTCCCTAGGTGCTCTTGTTCCAGTCACACTTTGTGAAGTAGCAACCAATAACTAAATGTAGAAAATGTAATAGAATGTGTGCATGGAATAGAATAGAATCCCTCCCCCTATGAAGTGTGATGCAGATGAACCTAGCCTTGTCCTTGATGATGGAGCTATGTGGATGCAAATGATCTCCAATGTAGATGGATGCAACTCTAGATGGATGATAGTAGTGACTAGTGTTAGGTCCCTCATTATGGTCTCATAACTTTATATTTATAGGGTTCTCTTGATCTAATTTCATAATTAACCCTGAAATGGCCAACCACCAAAAAGATAAGAATTGAAATGGCTAGAAAGAGCCCAAAAAGTGGTAGGAAAGTTCAAAAAGGATCGGGGCACCCCTGGTGGGACCAAGGCGCATGGGCCCCAATACTATGCTGGGTGCCCCATTTAGGCTAAAATGATGGACACTGCCAAAAATAGACTGGGCATATGGGTGCAAAAAGGTCAGAAATGATGAAATAAAATAAAACAAGATGGCCAAAAGACAGGGGTTAATTAGTACTTTCTTCACTTAAAAACCTTCTAAATAGTAGTATGAGACCGGACTAAATAATGTCTAAAGTGCATGATTTTGTGTATACAGTTGCCCCAATTTATGTTGGTCGAGCCACTTAAATTCAATAACATAAAGTAGATAGATATGCGTACATGATGTCCATGTAGATTATAGTAGAAAACGTGTCAAGAACTAGAAAAACAATGGAATGACAAAAGTTGATGCTAGCATGGAAACTAAACATGAAAAAGTGCAAAACAAAGTGATGAGAGTGAAATAGGGTTAGAAATGCACACATGTAGTAGACTGTTGTGTGTGCCAAACATACCTGCATGGTTAGTATAGTGTGTGTTGTCAGTTAACATGTTGTTGTTGATGATGTGGTTTACTTGCAGTTGTTGCCCTATTTTTAGGACTACTTATTTCTCATACAAGCATAGACTGATGCAAGTAAGAAAATGATCAAGTAGTCAAATATGTATGTATGTATGTGTAAAAATGTAATGAAAAGACGCATTCACATGATCATGTAAATGGACTCCAATTGCAGATGATCATGAGAGTGTTAATTTCCACAATGGGTGTTTGGTGATTTGCCATGTTAAAAGCCAAAGACATTGTAAAGGATATCATCCTTCTTCCAGCTATTTTTGGGCAATCTGAAACATCTTCCAAATTGAAGAGTCACAGATAGTTCATGGAAGGTTCTTTGGTTATAACCTAATGTCCTTTCCAAAGTGAAAACATAATCTATACTGGTCCTAAGTTGAATGCACAATTCCAAAGTAGTGTAGGGAATATCCACATTATTACACCTCAAAGTAATAACTCCTTCCGAAAATGGATTAAATGACACCATTATTATCATTGTGTTTGTGTTAGCTTCTTGAATGTATGGGGTTGGATAGACTTGTGTTTAAATTACACTGGTTTTAATTAAAATTAAGCTACAGGTAAATACTATTAGAACTGTATGTAGAAAATTGTTAGTATGTAATCTAAATTTAAATGATCTATGACTTATTTGTAGAGCCATTGGTATTTCATGATCTAGGATTGTTATGCAATAGCACACCACTACATGTAGAGATTCTATATCTACATGAATGTTTCAGTATGAAATGCTTGGTATTTCAACCAAGGTTACTTGCACAAATGCACTATGCCAAATAAAGTGTTAGCTACTAAAAAGTCATGTCATATTACGTATAAATGTACTTCACATGGCATAGTGTAATATCAAACCTAAATGTAGATTCTCATGTATTGTAAACAATCTCATATACATTTTCAAGTATCCACACAAATGGGTTGATAAATTGGGACATCATCAATGTCACAAGACATGGTTAGTCAATGGCACGTCAACACTATGCTTTTCAAGTGATGCATTTCAAACATAGATACAGGACATTTTTTAACTATTGACAAAGATCATTGCATCAATAGATCTCTAGGAACAAACAAGTATGGAACAAATTCCCATGATAACATTGTTGCACATAACCACATCCATTAACATGTTCTTACAAACATATACTAGTATGTCAAAATTGTTATGTAACCCAACAAGTACTGTAAAGTGCTTTAGACACCCATAATTACACCCAAGCAATTTAAATACTTAAATTGTGCTAATTATCCCCTTTCTTGCAAATTGACGACATATCGTCAATAAGCACTCATATTCCCTCTTATTGTCATTAATTAATTACACTAAGCTAATTAATTAAGTCGCCTATCCAACAAATACCCTAATTAACGACCTTCCGTTAATAAATCACCCCTTCTATCTAGACTAATTAATTATTATTAATTAATTAGCTTTCCCTTCCATTTAACCAATAAATCAATATTTAATTGATTTAATCACCTTCTAATAGCCTAAATCGTACTAATATTCCTCTAATTAGCTTCTATAAGCTTACATCTACCTATTAGTTAATCACCTTTGATTAATTAAAACACCCCCCAACTCCCATGACTTGCTAAGCATAAATTAAACCCTTCTAAAGTAAGGTTACCTTTTATAAAGCAACCTTATCCATTCCTAATCATGTTTTACCTTTATCCCACATGCAAAGGGATGAAGTGTTTCCTTTATCCATTGGGCTATATAAGGAGCCCTCCTTCTACCTTTATACCTACACCTAAACTTCTTGAGAAGAAAATGCAAAGCATATAGCAAAATAGACTAAGAGCTTGCACCTTTGTTTTCTTGAGAGTTCATCATCTTGAAGAGTTAAGCCTCTTTCTTAAGTGCTTAGGTCATATGGGAGGTGTCAAAAGGGTCTTGTAGCCCAACTTTGACAAGCCCTCATTCCTAGGTTCTTAGAATACCAAAGACAACCATTTTTGATTGCCATGGAGCCTACCTAGGTCCATTCATTTATTTGTTGTTAGAGAATAAAGGATTTTTGATGTTTAACATTGTTAGTTTAAAAGTTTTGTAGCGATGAATGTTAACATCTAACCCTTGTTTAATTCTTATCATGATGGTGCTAAGTATGCTTTAATTCTTGCTAATTAAGGCTATTTAGGTGTTAGTATTTGCTTCTCATTTAGCATTAGTTTAAAAAAACACATGCACACATTTGGCACGCCCGGTGGGACTCCATTGTCCCATGGCACTTAATTAAGTTTAGTTAAGTTTCATTTTTTGTTACTAACCCTCTTTTATGCACATGTAGTAATTAATGTCCATTTTTCTTGGAATTTTTTGTTGATTTGCATATGTTGTAACTTCCTTGTAGCCATATTTTAATGGGTTAAGTTGCTTTCAAAATTGGAATTGATGGGAAAATTTCAAGATTTCTCCATGTTTTGTCATTTTTAGAGCTTATTTTTCAACATTCTACATGCTAGTTTTGTCAATTTCTTGAAAATTTTAAATTCTTGAGCATGTAGGTTAGTGTTTGATAGTGCTGGTCTTCATTTACCTATTAATGTGGTGGGTTGCTGTCAAAATTTCTCTATCTTGGTGAGAAAATTTCAAGATTTCATCATGTTTTCATTTTTAGAGCTTACTTTTTCACATTCTACATGCTAGTTTTGTCAATTTCTTGAAAATTAAATTCTTGAGCATGTATGTTAATGTTTGATAGCATTGAGTCTTCTATTCATATATTAATGTGATGGGTTGTTGTCAAAATTGAATCTTGGTTGGAAATTTTTTCCCATTTTGTGGATTAAGGGACGTTTTTTTTGACATTTTTTTTCCATGCATGTCAAGTGCATACCCGTGAGCATAAGAGCATATGCGTAACCCATCTTCCGAAGGCCATAAATTTTTCTCCCGAACTCAAAATGACTCCATTTTTTTTTGCGTTGGAAAGGTATTGAAGTTAAATATGCAATGAAAACATAAATTTGTGGTGCACATTTATACTTACAGTGGCCAATTGTAGGTTTTTCTGTTAGTTTAAAACTTCATTTTCTAACATGTCTAATGTTTTGATGAATGTTGTATTTCCATGCTTACTCAATTTAGACCAAAGTGGTGTATGCTCCTCTTGCACCCACATTTGGTGATCTTGAGAATCAAAAACAACTTTTCTCTATCTTGAAATTAACATTGGGATTAAACTTGGTTTTGATTATTCATTTTGCTTAAGGGAATGAACCTTTTACAAAGCATTTTTCAATGGTCCTTTGATTTGAAGTTTTCCATTTTATATAGTTGGGATAAATCATTTGTGTATGCTCTTCTCTTGCCCTTAGGGTGATCTTGGGAATCAAAAGAACTTTAGTCTTCATTTTATAACTTTGGTAAATTGGAAACTTCATCTTTCACTTTTTGGTTTAAGGGAATGAACAATTATCAAGTGTTTTTATGGTTCATTTTGAAATCTTTTTTAATTTTTAGTTGGATTATTTGTTGTGTATGCTCTTCTCTTGCATCCTTGGATGATCTTGAGAATCAAAATGGTGCTCTTAATCCTCTTTTAATGTGATTTTCTTGGAGAACTACTAATCTTGAGTACAGGACCTAAAAACACTTGTCAAAGAAAGGAGGAATCAAAACAAAGTCAAAAACTACTAATACAGTTGTTATACAGGTTGCCAAAAGGTGTTCAAGCAAACCACACCTAATTAAACAAGATAAAAAGAACAACATATTCAAAACACTGTATTGCAGGTTTCGGAAAAGGGTACGTCCCTCTCCGCTCCACTGGAACATAACCCCTTTGGCATAACGCCTTAAGCTACAACAATGGGGGTGGTTCCAGGAACCCCAAAGTAGTCCACGCAAGAGGGAACCTTGTGGACAAAACGGGAAGTGCTCCGCACTACCTACCTAACTAGTGATTCCTTTGTGAGATAGCATTACAAGTTGTCCCTACGTGACCCTTTTAAGTACACGATGGATGCATTTACTTGCCCACTGTGCTTGAAGGGGGAAAAGTCGAGATACTCCCAAGATAGTCAGGGACTATTTGGGTAAATCATCCCGCTCGTGGATAATTTTTGTAACACCTAGGATGAGAGAACCACCTAGGAAAATATACTTTGGCCAGGAGCCCACTTTGACCATTCTAAAATAGTGTTGAGTTGTGAACCATCTTTTCATCACGAAACATGTGACGCGTTACTTTCACTTAGTTTTTCACTTGCCTTAAGGTAAGGTGAAACTCTGCCGAAGTGAAGCCAACATTTTTCATCCCCATTTTGATCTACTTCCTTCACATTCTTTTGACACTTTGTTGATCAAAAGAAGGGTGACTACCTTTGTGTTACCAATCGATTGTTTCTGCCACTTTTTTGTCCATTTACACCCATCCATGTTTGCGGCTGGGTTAGTTAAACATCTAAAGTGTGTGGAGACATATTTATATCATTGGTAGCCTTTGTGATCTTGATACCCACGTCAAGATCATCATCATAGTTAGGAATGATTCATCATTTTATCTCCCTTTGACATGTTACCTCGTTTGCATTGTCTCGACATAATTAAGATACTTATGTCACATTTCTCGTAAACATGATCTAAGTGTCCGCATTGTGGCGTTACGCTGCCCACATTTTAACACATCCTTAGTATACTTTGACTTAGTTTGATTTCAAACATTGTCCCAAATCTTGAAGGGTGTCACTTACTTTGTTTGCGTCATTTCGATACCACTTTGACACTAATATCTCACTTCTCCGTGAAGCTTGATAGACGTGTCCAATTGGTGTGGTTACGTAGCTTACATTTGTAAACCTCACCCTTTAACATTTAGGCCTTGTTGGTTGTTAAACTTGTCATGGTATCCTTTGATTGGGATTCACATCTACCCTTTGTTAATATTTACGCCTTGTTCATTTCGAGCTTGACGTAAATATTGACATTGTGTTGATCATCTTTGCATCACATTTTCATATGGTGTATTTCCTTGTTGATTGGCTTTGTGTTTCACACTTGCATGATTGTTCCTTGTGATTATTCATTCAGAAAACTTATTTTCTAGGACAATCCCTCTCGATCTCATCGAGATTGCATCATCACGATGTCTATTTTCCTTAGACCTTCTTTAGAAAATCACGCACACATCTCCATACTTACACAATGTCTAGCTGGTTGTCCTTATGCTACCCAAATCGACATGTCACTTCCTTCCCTTTGAAGGAGTTCCATCACACTATCTAGATCTAGACATTTGTGCTTAAAACAATGCCAAAAATGACTGACTATCACACGGTTCCCCATACTTACAAAAATATGGAACCTAGGTTTAGCAATTCAAATCAAAATATTCCCATTACAACTAAACCTCATTTGGTTCTTCGTGCTAGAGAGCCCATACGGTAACTCGAACTGTTCCCCACCTTCATCTCATAGTCGATGGTATGATTTAAACACTTCTGATCCAAATTATTATTCGAGTTCCCCCCACTCTTCTTCTAATTCTAATCCAAACATTTCCTCTTCTTCTGAGGATTCCAATCCAAATATTTCCTCTGAATCTTCTGATGATTCAGATCCAAACTACTATTCAGATCCAAACTACTATTCAGATTCATCTAATTCAACTCCTAAGTCATCTAATGTGACTCCTATGTCATGGTCCTCCCTATCTTCACAGGAACCTCTTCATCATACATTTAATATGACTCCTACGTCGCGGTCCTCCCTTTCTTCATAGGACCCCTTTTATCAGTCACCTCAATGACGTCTTCTTCCTTTGAAGATACGTGTGACTCCAAATCCCTCCAATCAAACATCTAATATAATTCTTGAATCACGGTCCTCTCTTTCTTTGCAGAACCCTTGTTATTATTCATCTGATGTGATTCTTGAATCACGGTCCTCCCATTCTTTGCAGGACCTTCTTCATCAATCACCCCCAATAAGTCTTCCTCCTTTGAAGATTCGTGTGACTCAAAGTCCTTCGAGACAAATGTCTGAATCGACCCATGCGTCACAATCTACAGACTTTGGACTTAATCCTACTATTTTACATACGACATACCATTGTATAGGTAGGTCCACACCACCTTCTTCTACTCCTGAGACATCTAGCTACACATCTTCTTCATCCCCCACATCATTTTCTTCTATCAATCATCATCAAACATCTTCTAAGTCTTCCACACCAATTGGATCTCTTTCTTCCAATCAACCCCTGGTGGTTGATCAACAACTCATACCGATTGATCTCTTTCAGAATGAAGAAACAATCAGGGCATTTATAGGGGCATATGAAGATATTCCTTTAGCAGATTACGAGAAAGGATTCTCTTTAGACTTTGATGCGTCTACATATTGTGAGGAAAAGGTTGATTCCTTTTATCAAGAAATGGAGGAAGAGCCTCAGGTCATGCAACTTGACCCTCCTCTTATTCTTCCATCTTCACATTCTTCATTATGTGATGAAACTCCTTGGTCTTGCATTGATCCATGGCCTATCTTCTCATCACCCAATAACTCTTTGTCTATCATAATTCCTCAATCACAATCTCTTATGGGGTCAATGCCAAGTAGCCCTTCATCTTCATCTAGGTGTGGGTCACCTTCTAGTAGCCCTCCCTCTGCTATTTGTGGGACATTTTTGAGTAGTCCACTATCTTCTATTCTTGGGGCACGTCCAACTAGCCCCTTATCTTCTATGTATGGATCACCCCCGGGTAGTCCATCATCTTCTATTCTTGGGCCACATCCTAGTAGTCCATCATCTTACATCTATGGGTCACATCCTAGTAGCCCTTCTTCTTCTATTCTTGGGCCACATCCTAGTAGCCCTTCATCTTCTATCTATGGGTCACATGGGTCACTATGGGTTATGTCCTAGTAGCCCTTCTTCTTCTATTATTGGGCCACATCCTAGTAGCCCTTCATCTTCTATCTATGGCTCACCTCCCAGTAGCCCATCTTCTTCAATCCTTGGACCGTATCCTTTTCATCAATCACATCATCCTTCTACCAATGACCGGGGCAAGCCCACCATCATTTCTCTCATTCCTATCATCAATCGTAAACGTTCACTTTCTTCTCCTTCTCGAGGTCAGAAAAGTCACAAGTCAGCTTATAAGAAACCCAAACAGGTTCATTATCAATCTCAGGTCAAAACTTCCAAGATCTCAAAATCCCCCAACAACTTGAACAATCTCAAAGTTGTAAATCAAGCATGATTCAAGAATGCACATCAACGTAACCATCAAGTATGGTGCAAAGTGCATAAACCTCTGGATAGGGAACTCAAGCTCCCACATACAAAATCCATGTTTCAGGATAAATCGCAGTCCTTTGTTGAGTGTGAACTCACCACGATCATTGAGATCGGGGAAAACATGACTCTTGATAAACAAACACGCCTAGTCTCCCTTATCAAGGAAGTCACAAACATTGTTGTTGGATCTTACCACACATAGTGACTTTGTTAGTCCCAACCTCTTAAAACTGTCAAAAATCTAAAAATAAAAAACAATTCAAAAATACAAAAAAAACATTGAGAAAACACAACAAAAATCAAAGGTACAAAGATCAAACATTGCAATCAGGTGTTGCGTACACATGGATATTTCTTTCTTCCCTTCCTTGCTATTCTTCTGCAAGTCTTCCTGCCATTTTCATCCCTTCGGTGATATTTTGGTTAGCTTATTCACACACATTTTGTGACATTTATCTCTATGGTATCCATTTGACCCTGGTCTTTTATCACCTTGGTAAATTAAAGAACGACTGACCTCTTAGAGATCCTATCACATTCAACATCTAATAAACTTGTTGCGAAGAAATTTTGGACATATTTGTTGACACTAGCCAATGTCATCATTGTAAGCACTTCCACCTCCTTCCATCAAGCCATCAGTGGTTCTTAACCCCTTGTCAAACAAGAGAGCTGAAATAAGTTTTCAGAAAGCAAAAGAATCAAAATCAATCAAAAATCAAAAGCTAAAAGCTACAAAGAAAAAGCAAATTGATATATTACTCTCTCTTGGGGTATTTCCAATAATCTCTATCGGGGCTATGGATGCCTGACTGGTAGTAGAGAAATGTTGTGATTAGAATCAAATACATCTCCATCAGGGCTATGGATGCCTGGCTGGCAGCGGAGCAATGTACGGCTATCCTTTCACCATCCATTCACAAAATCACCTTTCACAATAAATCATTCCTACACATTGGCTAGGGTCTCTTCACTTGTTGTCTATTAAATCTTCACTTCAAGAGGTAATAAACTCCACGTGCACACACTGGATCTCTATGAGTAGGTAGGATTAGTATGTTACCAAGTGTCTCGTTTTGGATCTTGTTCAGACTCTTACTCTAGTCCATATCTCGTCTTACGATTTTTTCCTTTGGTTAATCACTTCTTCATCACAGGCTTCTAAGCTACATTCATATCATTCACATCATTCTTATACTTCATTCAGAACATCCATGTGTATAAGATTACTTGTTTTCCATGTTTGCGGACATGTTTGTCACCTTTCACAAAAACAATCTTCTCCTTCCTTTCTATCATGTGCTTTTAGGCCAACTTACGTTGGGGGCATCCTTGCTTCTTCCCAGCATTTCATTGGTTTATGTTTATCATCATGTTGAACCTATCCATAATGGCCTTGGGTCCCACTTCTACCTGTGAAGAGTTTACCTTTGAATACTCCCACCTAATCGTTGGGGCATTTTTGCATCTTCACCTTTCTGGTACGCACATGGCCTTATGCCCTTGTACATCCCATCTATCGCTAGGGGCATCCATGCTTCCTTGTCTTCCTGTACATAGTTTCATAAAACTTTCAAAATCAGCCAAAACATTCAAATATGTTAGAAAAATCATCAAAAACATTCAAATATGTTTAAGAAAACTTCTAAAAATTGAAAATCATCCTACAAAATGTCACTCTTTGGTTCTCACTTGTTCATGTGTGTGACTTGCGGATCATCTTGATCTACCTCCATCAACAAAAGCTAGGCTACTTACTTCGTCTGTACTCTAGGGAACAACAAGTTTCCTGGTACTATTTCATAGTGCACATTACTTTTCCATCAGACCCAAGTGTCCTCCATTATTCCCCTCGCATGTATCCTTACTTGGGGCACCATCATCAACCCTTGTCATTAATTTACATAGGTCGTAACTGAAGATCGATAATAAAAACACTATATTATGTTTCTCTGTTAGTTTAGCTTGTTTAC